>JABUQX010044653.1:32500-57889 GCA_015478945.1 Trachelipus rathkii
AAACTTAAAATAACTTATGTATGTGACTAAAGCTTACCTCCTTACAGCTTCAAGTATATAATAAGAATGACGAAAAATCCTTAGATATATCTTTCGAGTAAGGCCGTCCTCTGAGCTCTAATCAACAGATGGGTTTGAATCATGCGTTTGTTTTGACAGTAAAAGATATAGAATATGCTTTTAAAGCGAATAGGGGAAATAGTGTATATATTGATGTCCTGAAGTTGTGACTTGCATGAATTGTCAACATTATCTTGATAAGCAAAATTATCTCATGGAATTTTTTCGGTCTGAAGATTGTCTTGTCTCATATCTGCTTTAAGTTTTTTATTTATCAGCTGTGAGATATCGTGAAACAAAGATTGTTTGTTAAGCAAATGAAAAAAATTAAAGAGGGTGATTAAGGATATGTGTGATTTTTCAGAGAGAGAGAGAGAGAGAGAAGAGAGAGAGAGAGAGAGAGAGAGAGAGAGAGAGAGAGAGAGAGAGAGGAGAGAGAGGAGAGAGAGAGAGAGAGAGGAGAGAGAGAGAGAGAGGTGGTGATTAAGGATATGTGGTTTCGAGAGAGAGAGAGAGAGAGAGGTAGAGGGAAGGAGAGAGTGAGAGAGAGAGAAGGGAGAGAGGAGAGAGAGAGGAGATGAGAGAGGAAGAGAGAGAGAGGAGGGGCGAAAAAAACGTTTAAAACGATAATCAATTTTATCTCCCTCATATAAAAAATGAAATTTTGTGATGAACTATAATGAACTAGAGTCAAATATATATACTACTATATATATTATATATATATATAATCTATATAATATATATATATATATATTATATATTATAATATATATATATAAATAATATATTCATATATATATATATTATATATATATATATGTATATATATATATATATATACTATATATATATATATATATAAATAATATAGTATATATATATAATATGATATATATATATATATATTATAATATATATATATATATATATATATATATATATATATATTATATAAATATATATATATATATATATATATATATATATTATATATATATTATATATATATAACTCCGGCCCATGAAGGATGATTAATAAGTTACGAATCTGTTCAAGCACAATCAGTGAGTTTGAACACTTTAACTGTTCTTGAAGCCAAAGGAGTATCAGTATACCTAACAACTGAACTGATGTAACTAGCTTAACTGTAACTGTACTGTTGTAATTATAATTGTACTTCTGTAACTGTAACTATATTACTGTAACTGTTGTAATTATACTGAACTTTGTAACTGTAACTATAACTGTAACTGTTGTAACTGTACTATAATTGTACCTGTTTTAACTAACTACAACTGTAACTATTGTAACTGTAACTTATAACTGTTAACTATAACAGTAACTTGTTATAGTAACTGTACTGTTGTAACTGTACCTATAACTGTAACTACATAACAGTAACTGTACTGTAAGAGTAACTATTGTAGCAGTAACTACAACTGTAACAGTAGACTTATTGTAGCATAACTGACATACTGTACAGTAACTATTGTAGTCAGTAACTTACAACTGTAACAGTAACTATTGTAGCAAGACCTACAACTTGTAACAGTTAACTATTGTAGTCAGTACTACAACTGTAATGTAACACAGCTAATATAACAGTAACTGTTGTATACAATGACTATATACTAACTGTTTGTAAGTACATACATTAACTGTAACCTTTTTAAAAGAATTGAACTGCTAACTATAACAAATGCTACATCCCAATATAATGTTGACTCTCTTAATACAATTTCTATATATTGAATAAAAAATTAGAATCAATAAATGTAAAATAAATGAAAATTATTTATATAAATAAACACAAAATAAATAACAACACAAAGGTAAGATTAAAAATAAAATAAATAATATCTAAATATGAAAATTTATATATAAAAATATCTATATATATATATATATATATATATATATATATATATATATATATATATATATATATATATATAATAGAATATTTATTTATAATAATTTTTTATTATTTATAATATTGTAAAAATATATAATATTAAATATATATATTATATATATATAATATATAAAAAGAAAAAGAAAGGGTTCTCGTGGCCTGTTAGCTCAGTTGGTTAGAGCGCCGTGCTAATAACGCGGAGGTCAAGGGTTCGATCCCCCTACGGGCCAAAGTTTTTATTGTATTAAAAGCTATTATATCGATTTTACGCTTTCAATATAATGTGTATTCATGAAATAAAAATAAAAAACTTATGCGAATGTCGAGGAAATTAGCAGGTTGTTGTTAGTTTTGTCATAAAAATTTATAATAAACTTTTTCTTCAAATTTAGTTGGAAATAAGTTATTACACGAGGCATGAAACGCAAACACTTTTATTAATTTTGTTTTCTTTCCAAGAACAGGTGCAGTGAAGGACACAACAAATAAGAAATAAAGAATACACACGAAAGGAGGGAGGAAGAAAAAATAAATTAGAAATAAAGGAGGAGTTTTTAAAATTGCTTGTAAGCAAGTTTTAGGTGTGAATGTTGAGAACAAGAGAGAAGGGGTATAACTAATTTTTAACGGTAGGGGACCTAACCCCCGTGACCTAACTATAAGCACTTAAGTAAGACTATGCTGAAATGTATAAGAGAAAATGGATTAGAAGCCACAAGGGACTAGTTTAAGGGGTGAGTGAGAGAATTACGGCTATGGAAGTAGTGGCGATATTTATGAAAGAAGACTAGTGTGAATATATGAAAAAAGCAAATTTAATTCTTCAAGATGAAATTGAGAAATAATAACTGAATATTTGTGAGTGTAATTGATACTGCAGAATTTGTAAGGGAGTGTTTTGGGATAAACTAAACGAATGTTTGAGCAGTTTTCATAGCAATAACAAAGTTTGTTTATTAAGTGATATAAATGTAATGGTTAGTGAAGTAGAAGAAAGAGGAATAGTTGACTCTTTTATAGAATACAAGGAAACAAGGAAAATGGTGGAAAATTGTTGGAATTATGTTCTTCTAAAGAGATGTTAATAGGAAACACATACTTGTAGTTTAATTTAGCCAATATACACAGATATACATTTGTAAATGAAGGGACAAGTTATCGTTTTCTGCTTGATAATATATGTGTAAATCAAATGAAGAAAGGTATAGGATATTGGATGTGAACTTCTTGAGAGGAGGAGCAGGGGATAAATCCGATCACTATTTGGCAGAAACAAAGTTAAAGGTGAGAGAGGAGTGGAAGAATAGATTGGAATTTAGTTTAGTAGGAGTGTAGAAGTTATAAGAATGTAGAAATCAGAAAATGAAGAAAATTCAACGAATTACGAAAAGATTTAAGGAGAAAATGGGGAGTTATGAAAGAAAGAGAAAAAGGTGTGCAAGAGGAATGAAATTTTTTTTAAAGAAGCAATAGTGAAGTCTACATGGGACACCTGTGGTGTGAAAAAAATTGACGAAAAAAAAAAAAAAAGTAGTGAATGTTGAAGTGACGAATTAGATGTTATTATTAAAAGGAATAAAGAAGATTTTGCAAAATTTGGCAATTAATAGTCAGGCAACATGAGAGGAATACAAGAGGGTACGAAATGTAGCTAAAAGGAAAGTGAAAGCTGCAAAGAGAAGGACGAACGGAAGTATTGTTATGGAAGGTGATAAACAAGGTTCAGAGGAAATACGTTCTAACTGGTGTAAAGAATTGGATAGGAATGCAATTCAGGATGTTTCAAGAGTCTAGGACTGTAGGGAATAAAAAATAGAAGAGTCAAACAGAATATTAGGGAGGAAGAGATTAGGAGTGAAATTGTAGGATATATTTTAAAGGATGAAATCCTGAATTCTTTGAAGAAAACGAGAGGAAGAAAGAAAATCTTCGGGTTTGGATGCAGTACATGCAGAATTGTTAAAAAGGGAGGTAGTAGTGCAGTGGAGTGATTGATGAGATTATTCAATGCTTTCTGGGAAAAGTACGAGTTACCAGAATTAGCAAGACTCCTTCAGTCTTGCTCCAGTTTATAAAGTCAAAGGTGACAAAAGAAAAGGAATGCTCTAATTACAGAGGAATAAGTTTGTTGAGTATAGTAGGCAAATTTTATGGGCAAGTTACTAATAGAAAAAGTTAAAAGCATTACAAATAACAGATAGAGGAAGAACAATGTGTTTTTAGAGATGGTCGAAGATTTGTGTATCAGACAAACGTTTACCTTGAAAATGCTGGGAAAGAAATATTCAGAAAAGAGGAAAGACATTTTTGTATGCTTCCATGACTTAGGAAAAGCTTACGGCAGAGTACAAAGAGGGAAGTTGTGGAGAGTATTGGAAGGTTTTGGAGTGAATGAAATGTTCTTAAATGTGATAAAATCTTTTAATAGTAGTAGATTAAGAGTAGGGAATGGAGGGTTGTTTAGTACAAGAATAAATTTGAGATAGAGTTGTTATGTCTCCATTGTTATCTAATTAATATATTTATGGATAGTGTAGTTAAGGATGTGAAAAGAATTTGAAAAGGAATTTGTGGCAACATGAGGATAATTAGATCAGCATTCTATTGTTTCCAGATGATAATGTGTTTGTGTGGCTGATTCAAAAAAGAAACTAAGCGATTTGGTGCTTCAGATTGAGCTAGCAGGTTAAGGAAATGAACTAAAAATGAATACGGTTTAGAGTAAAGTTATGTAAATTAGTACAAAACTAAATGACGATAAAGATCAATCTGGGTTAGAATACAGAATGGCGGAATGTGAAAGCTTAGTGGAAACAACAGGATTTAGGCATTTAAGAATGGGTATTGGGGCTTTCGGAGAAATGAAAGAAGGTATTGACCATAGGGTTGTGGAGGGTGAAAGAGTGTTAAGTAGTCTGAAAGAAATATGGAAAAGTCAAATTTATCTAGGAATGCAAAAAAGTAAATTTGTTTGAGTATATATTTGTTCCAGCTGTTCTATATTGATGTGAGCCGTGGACATTAAATTCTAAGATGAAAGAAAGACTGAGATTTTGGAAATGAAAGGCTTGCGAATATTTGTGGAGTGAATACAAGGGATATGATCAGAAATGTATAGATAAGAGATATGTACTGCTATGAGAAATGCCTGGTAGTAAGAACAAACAAAGGGGTACTGAGATATATATATACTTGGTTAGAATGAACAATGAGAAATTGACTAAGAAGGACTTTGAAATAGTTCAAGACCAAGATAACAAGGGAAATAGAGGAAGGGTAAAGTACCTTAGAAACGTTTGATACTGGGTGGTTGATCGAGTAAAGGGGAAGTAAATGGGAAGGATATTAGTATAAATAAATTAAAACTAAGATAAGGTCACTTGAAGGAGAGTAGTGAAAGCGACACTCTTTTAAAAGCTGCAGATATCTGAACACTTCGGAAAATTACAACTCTTTCAGGTTTCCAAATTTTTTAAAAGGCTGCAATTAACTGTGCATTCCTGATCTGCAACTATACATAACCCTGCAGTTGTGTAGGAGACGGTGATATATATATATATATATATATATATATATATATATATAAGTATATATATATATATATATATATATATATATATATACTATATATATATATATTATATATATATATATATATATAGGAACTTATCCTTTAAAGGGTAGCTATTATTATATCGAACCGAACGATGTAATCGATTTTTCTCGATTATTTCAAGGCAATAAACCGAACTATTACCAAATAAAGTTTTATTTTATTTTTTTTTTTAACGAAAGGAATACCAAAGATTAAATCGCAAAAGATTTAAAAGAGTCAGGGTCTCTCGGCCTCAGCGGGGGGGAGACGACGGGGCGGACTTCGTCCCCCTCTGTCCCTCCGTCGGCTCGAAGCCCTTAAAAAAGATAAAAAAGAAAATTATAAAAAAAAAATTCAAACAAATATAGCAAAATTAACATGATAAAAAAGCAACTTGTGGAAACTCTCAGGATGTTTCTATTTATTGGAGTTTAAGCTAACACGTCACACTGCAGGAAGCACACAATTGTGGGAAAATGAAATTTTTTTGTTAATAGGCAATATGTTTTATTTTTATTTATCTATCTATGTTGCTTATTATCTGGTTGTTAGCAACATATATGGTTAAGCTTAAATTATTAATTTTATATCAATTTATTTATTTTATTCAATTGTCTTTTTAAAATATTAAATAGCAGCTTCTAATTCATTTTTTAATGAATCCCTTAGACCTAAATAAATTATAGGACACATACATGTTAACACTCTAAAAATGTCCTACTAAAAACTGTTGACGCATGCGCTAACAAAAAAACACTGTAGGGTTCGCATAGGTTTGCGAGATATTTCGATATCAAATGACTATTTATCTAACTTCTTTTTAAAAAGCAGTAGTGCCTATATATATATATATATATTAGTAACTATATATATATTATTATATATTATATATATATATAATATATATATATATATATAATATGATATATAATATATATACAGTGGCGTCCAGAAATTTTTTCGGGGGGGGCCAAACAAAAATCGTTCTTTATATATATATATATATATATATATATATATATATAAATATATATATAGATAAGGTAAGTTAGTATAATAGATTGCATAAGTATATAGTATACTATATAGTTAATATATATAATTGATATATATATATATACATATATATATAATATATATATATATAGTACCCGTAATATATATATATATATCATGCTATAAATATATAAATATATTATAATATATATTATATTATATTATATATATATAATATATATATATATAGTTTTATATAGTATATATATATAATATATATTATTTAATATTATAATAGTATGTATATAATATATATATATGATAAAGATGGAAGGACAAAATTATTAAATTCCTAACAAAAAAAGGGAAGAAATTTAATATGAAGTTACTAAAACCATCCTACGCTAAAGTCCAAATGAGTCTTTTCATCTCCAATAGTATTTTCTCAGTAGGTTTTCAGAAGGTCTTAATGTTGAACAAGCTTCTTTCTACTGAAGCATGAAACAAGGGTAAAACTACCAGTATTTGCAAGCCGCAAGATGTAAATATTTGGAAATTGTGACTGCGAACAAGAAACTAGTCATCTATTGCGGTTTTTAGAGCGACCTGTGGCTGTGAGACCATTTCAACATCCATAAAATCCATATTATAATTATAGTCCTTTTATACAATACAATTTACTTGTTTTTTTAACTACTTAAGTGCATTGCTCTAATCTCTGTTATTCGACCAACCAACTAATTAATAAGTTATTTATATCCCATATATATATATTCTTTCTCTTTATATGTTATATATATCTTTATTTTTTATTTACCCGTTCTTCTGTTTTTTATGTTATATATTATTGATAGTTGTCCATTAGGAAAATTTAGAGAACTACTACAACTCCAGTATACTAAGAGGATTTGGGTCCCTTAATGGTCAAGAGTACATAATCGAAATATATCAGCGCACTATAAAGGGATGTATGGAAATGAATTTTATATATATTTTTCTATTTTATGTCATATACGTTGTGTATATTATATGTTATATGTAGAGAAGGATGGAATTCGTGTAGATCTAGTGATTTAAAATATATAAAGAGTTGTTATATAATTCTCTGTTAATTACCTCTCAAGTACATATGGGGGCTCGAGCTGGACGGGGGACAGAGGGGGGACGGAAGTGCCCAATCTTCAGATTGACTTCAGCTTCAGCATTCAGATAAGCCGCTTACACATTCATCAAAAAATCAGCCTGAAACTCTGATGTTGCATTTTCTTCTCGCAAACGCTGTTGTACGAGCTGTAGAGTTATCCTAATCACGACGGATCCTTGTCACTCGTCTAGATTTGTTCCTTCTGCGATTACCCAGCGCGCACAATGAGATATATTAATTTAACTCTTCTGTGTGACGTTTAATATAAATAAAATTAAAGAGAAATAGAGTATTTAACTCATTTCTCTACTATTATACAACATTGGTTTAAGAGTTTCTTAGAAAATTTCGGGGTGGTCACATATAGAGAACCTACAATACCTGGCCGCTACACCCACTACAAATGAGAGCAGACAGAGAGATGTAGCTAATGAAGTTCGGGTCTTCGACTCTGAGGACTTCATATACCGAGTGACGACGCGGGGGGTGATTCGAGTACCTCACCTCACATATTACTGATCTCCAGATTATCGCTACTCGATCCACCCCTATATAATGGAGGGCTAATAAAATTTGTTTTAAATGATTAATTTTTTTCACAGATTTTTAAAAAAATAAAAAATAAATAAGTAGAATTATATGTATATCATTAGTAGGTAGCTATATCCTGTATCTCACGTGAAGAACTAATGTAAATCAGATATCTGAAACCATAATTGAAATATAATACCGGCAATTGAACATACATCACCATTACATATATCTATTAAAATCTGGATAATGTGCTACGATATTTTTTAACATTTATAACTATTTTTTTTAATGTTTGTAAAACATGACAATTTAGATGAAAAGGTAAATTATTTTTTAAATGTTTTTAATAGTTTTAATAAATTCAGTGTTCTCTAGCAGTGAATTAGGGAAGGGTGTTCTCATCATTTTTCAACGTCCTCAGCATTTGAGCCATGCTCTATTCTCGTCTACAATAATTAATTAATATACAATATAAATTAAATTATAAGCTCCATTGAATTTAATTATTTACTTAACGTTATTCTATATTGGATTTTATTTAAATGTTTTTAATTTAAATTATAGATTTAATTTGATGTTTTATTTATATTATTAAATATATTTATTTAATTTATATTTTAGTGTTTGACAATTTTTTTACCTATAATATGAGTTATATATTATTATTAACATATATATATATATGTGTCAGTATTAATTATTTAAGGTTTATATATATATACTAATATATATATATTATATAATATAATATATAATATTATATATATATATTCAATGTACATTTTAGATTTATATATATATAAATATTAGAAATATTAATAATATAATACATAATAATAATAATGAAATAACATAATTTCATATAATTAATTATAAAAAGACTCTAGTAATTATTGATCAATTGCTCAATAATTATTATTATATATCGATTTTCAGTACTATCTATGATCTGGATATAGTCGGTTTAGGCTGGTAGCATTAGAGCCTATACTACTATTACATTTATAGATCGGGGTCGTCTAAATAACTCATTTACTCACGTGGAGTGCCAATCACTGACTACAAAACAGTCCTGCATTAGTCTACTCTCAGCCAAATATATAAATAATATATATATCATATATATAATACATATATATATTATATATTAATATATTATATTATATACTATATTATATATTAATTATTAATATATATATTAATATAATAATATATATAATATATATAATATATATATATATATATATATATATATATATATATATATATTATATATATATTATATATATATATATATATATATAATATATATATATTAAATATAATATATATATATATATAATATATATATATATATAATTAAGTATATTAATATATATATATTAATACTATTATATATATATATTAAATAATATATATATATATATAATATTATTATATATATATTAATAGTATATATATAGTATATATATATTAGTATATATATATATATATAAAATATATATATAATTATATAATTTATATATAATAATCAAATTACCCTATTCATTCATTGATAAATCAATGAAAGGATTATATTATATATAATTTAATTATTATTATTATTATTATTATTATTATTATATTATTATTATTTATTAATTATTTTAATTAATTTATTAATTATATATAATGTATAAATATTAATGTATATTATTATATTATTATATATTATTATTATTATATATTATTATATATTATTTATTATTAATTATTAATTTATTATTATATTATTAATATATTATATTATTATATTATTATTTATATTTTATATTTTTTTTTTTTATATATTTGATTTGTTTAATTTATTATATGTTAATTATATTAATATTTAATTATTAATTTACTACATTATAATTATCATATAGGACTATATAACCCAGTTTAGTCAAGGTCATAGTAAATTATCCTTGGAATCGTACGCCGCATATCATAATTAACGTTCCACGTATATTTGTTACCCTTAGAATCAATTCGTAAAATTAGTAAATTAAATTATGTACTAAGAGAGCACTGAGGCGACATTGAAAAATAACATTGATTTAGAAGGGTTAGAGAAGGATAAAATATATTGTTCTAAATATAGGCAGTTCTTTTTATTTCTTTGTTCTCTGCATTGCTCTGTCTTTATGTCATGGTGAGTTTTGTGCCTCGTGTGCTTTTTCATTTGTCTCTCTTTATGATGAAGTATAATAATATTCGATTCTCTGCATATAAGTTATATATATTCTATTTGTATATTTAGAGAGGAGATTGAGCGATACAGACCGCACGAAAGATGATAAAAAGCTACAGTGTTGATAGCAATCAAACGTATTTATAACATTCGTTACTTGCATGCAGATAGAACAGTAACAGTTTTCTACACAAATATTGCCTTATATATATACCTCATTATAGTCTATTATTAATGAGTATTAATAGGTAGATATATGTGGTATGATGTTCTCTCAACAAATGTTCGTTAATGGCCCAGGGAATGCATTGCGTATAGTTTACTATGATCTTAATCATTAATTTACTCCACTAACTGGGTGTAAAGGGATACGTAAGATATATAATCATGAAATTACAGTATACTATAATAGTGTAAATATAACTAGAGGACTAGTAAGATTTATTTAAAACACACTACTATAAGACAATATATTTATTGATTACGATTGTTGAAATCTTGTATAAAGTACCTATATATTATACATAGTTATATGGTGTAAAACTAATAGAAGTTAGACGCGGTTTGACATGATAAATGACAACTTATCCATGTAAATCTGAGAATAAGGTACCAGAGACGAAGAAGAGACGAGAGTAGAACGATGATAAGTGAGGGAGAGAGAGATCGAGAGCAGAGTAGAGAGTAGAAAGATGAGATGAGATGAGGAGAGATGGAAAATCCAGAGAGAGAGAAGAGAGAGAGAAGAGAGATGAAGGAGAAAGAAGAGAAGAGAGAAAAAAGATGAGAGAGTTAGTATGAGAGTGACGACACGCATGAGTATAGTTAGTATGAGAGATGAGTGAGAAGAGATTGAGATTTTGTTATTGAATGAGATCGGAGAGAGACCAAGAGAGAGCTAAGAGACGAGATTAATATATACAGTGACATAGTGAAAAGATACAACCTAAATATGATAAACGAAATCGACAGTAGCGTAGAGAGCGATGGTAATGTATTTTCAGTGGATTTCTTGCCAGGATCTTTGGAGAATGCATACGAATCTCTTGTTTATGAAATTGTAATTGTTGCATGAATCATATATAAGAAAGAAATAATATTATGAATAATATCTTTCTTGCAAATCTTAAGATAGACATAAAAAAGAGTACACAATTTGTGGAGGACATAGTAAGAGTAAATTCATACCCGCAGAGAGAGGATGCAAAGATCTGGGGAACTCCTTGTAAACATCGAGGAGAGGCCTCTAATGGAGATAACAGCTAAGATGGGAGATAAATGAGTATACGACGCGAGTGATCAGTTGGAGACCTAGTTTATATTCCAAAATGGGGATATTATGTACACTGTAGACTAATTAAATATGAAAGATGAACTGGTAACATAACTGTTTTATTCGCCCGATGTAATATTTTGAGCTTTTCGCGGGTCAGGGTGTAGTGTTGAGCGTCGTCCAAGAAAGAAATCAACCGAGGAAACCACCTGCCAAGTCTTCTTTGGATAGCTTTGGCAGATGTCACGCGCACGCGAGGGGGAGTTCCATGCACACGAGAACCTACTCCTCTCTCCATCGGAAGAAGTCATACAGTGTGTAACAAAGAGCGACGGAGGGATAGTAAAAGGAGGAATAAAAAAAAAAAAAAGGGGGGTCAAAACGCCTAAATCAACAAAAAAAAAAAAAAAAAGATGAATAATGATTGTGAAAAGAAAAAGCAATGAAAAATTACAATGCGAAGCAGGACTCGAACTTTTGCTGAACACTGATAGCGGTATTTTTAGAGATTATCGAAAAAGAAATAGGAAAAGAAAATCCGAAACGAATGTTCTCTGATGGATAAAACTGGTGTAATATGCTTTGATCATTTATATAATCTTCTATTCTCTCAGTCGTCATCGTTTTGAAGGAGACAAACAATAAAAAAAAAATTAAAAAAAAAACTATAAAAAATAATTTTTTTTTCTATTATCTCATATACAAAAATAAAGTGCAAAAAATGAGACGAAAAAATAATACACGAACACGATAATAGATGGATAAAATCTATGTTTCATCATTATTATTGTTACCTTATTTTGTTTTTGACAATGTTCATATTACTGAGTTTACTAAAATAATAAATAAGTAATAATAATATAATAACAATAATAATAATAATAAATAATAATAATAATAATAATAATAATTAAATTAACTTTAATATTTTACTGAGAGAGTAAATCTTTATTTAGTGTTTAAGAATCAACCTTTTCTTTAGTTTGGAGCGGACTAAATTAAATTATATATATAATAATAAATAATAATGAATAATAAAATAATAATATAATAAATAATGAAATAATAATATTTATAGAATATATATAAATATAATAATAATTATATATTAAAAATAATTCTTAATAACGAATATGTTAAATAATCAGCTTCGATAACAAGATAGTAAGATAAATAAGATAAATACATCTTTAGAGACATCATCATAATGATAAGTTAAATAATTATTCTTATTAATAAAATAATGAATTAATAATATTAATAATCATTAATTATAATTATTACAAATAATAATAATATATAAAATTAAGATAATTAATAATAATAATAATAATTAATTAATATAATAATAATAATAGATAATAATAATAATAATAATAAAATTAATTAATAAAATAATTAATAATTTAAATATAAGATCTTATAATAGTAATTTAATGATTATATTGTGTCACTTACCTAGTTCAAAATTCATATATGTAAATAATTCTTTGGAAACTAGAAAAACTAACCAATGAATGAATAATAATAATAATATAATAATAATTAATAATAATAACAATAATAATGTCAATTACTTGGCTAGATCATTGTTGGTGTAATTACAAAGGGTTACAGAGAATTATTCAGGACTTCTCCATATCACCATAGTTTTTTTTTTTTTCTATTTTTTATTTTATTAGTTTTTAAATAACGAACAGACTAAGACAGTATAGACAAAAATCAATATTATTTTTATATCTGTAAATTTAATTCCAATTTATTTAGTAATACTGATGTATCTTGAAAGATGCTTTTATTATTAGTCAGGCTTAGGACAGGATATTTTGTTATATTATTCACAAACTATATTTCAAGTAAAAAATTAAAAAAAAATGATGGAACGAATTGATTATGAGTGTATATAAATAGAGTGATATACAAGAATAGTACCCACTGTAATATCTAGTGTTTGTGGCGATTATATACACTCTCCTAATTTACCAAGTTCTACGAGTAAGAAAAGAGTATGCCAAAATATATATATAGTAGTAACACTTAGGTAAGTATAATCACTATGTATATATTATAAGCCTTTATTATTCTATAAAGCGTATCTATAATATAGTATAATCTATTTTACGAGAAAACTTATGACAATACTATCTATTATGACATATACTTATGACTTCACTTAATTTATTTTAGTACTATTTATTAGAGTGGAGATAAAGTTCTGTGAATCGAAATTCAACGGAACTCGCACGACCTTCTGATTCTCTTTGGAAATCCTATCTCTCAGTTGCCCCGACCGGTGGAGTTAGATTGATAAATGGTGTAATATTGTTTTAATACTAATAAAATATTGGTTAACATACTCAAAAAAAAATGGTGCATTTGACATAAACTTTGTACGCTCGATATGGATAGGACGAGATGTACTAAGTATACATATACTACTATACTTAGTAGTATTATAATATATATGAGTATTTATATGTTCTTATTCTGTATACTTTGATGATTAGTATATTGTAATACTGAAATGAAAGGAGTATCTCAAAAGGGGATAAACCCGAGTTATTATTATTAATTATTTTAATCTACTTATTGGACTTTATATTGACAATAGAATTTGCTATTATACATATATTATATATATATATATATATATATTATATTAATATATATATATATAATATTTAGTAGGAATATATATATACGTATAATATATATATATATATAATTATATTATATAATATATATAATATATAGTAAATACTACGCCTATTCAATGGAAAATAATGATCAAATGCCATTTTGTTTTGTGAAAACACTATTTTTTATTAAGTTTAAAACCGATATACACCATATATATATATTATACAAAATCACTTAGCTATATATATATAAATATAATCATAGTATATATATAAATCATGAAAATTAGAATAATTAATTTAATTATTTACACTAAAGTATATTAAAATAATGGAGTGTATACTATATACTGTAAAACTTATTATGAAAATTATCGAAAATATTCATATAAACCATATTACATCATTAATAAGAAAATTGAATAAGTATAGTTTATATATTATATAGTTTCAAGTATATAGTTATATATAATTAAATATAATTAAATTACAAGATATAACTAATAACAGATGATATATAATAAATATAAAATAATTTATGTATATATATAATCACACTTCATTATATACAAATAGTATATATATACTATAATTGTAATAATAATATATTATAATTATTGATATATGAGTGTGTATTATATATTATATATAAATACAATATGTATATAATTACTAACTAATATTAATTTACTGTTAAGTAAATAATAAACATTTTATTCAATGGTGAGTATAATAAAATTATATACATAAATGTGATTATAAACTAGTAACTTTCATGATGCCAAACATATATCTGAAGTTATGTGTCCGAAGACATAAGTTTACATTATCATAAAATACTACATTATGAAGTAGCAAAAATATAATATAGTATATATATATATATTTATAATATATATATACATGAAAATAATAAATAATATATAATTCATATATATAAATAATAGAATAAGATAATATATATAATATAATATATTAATAATAACTCACCTATTTAGTTACATATAGTACAAAGACTTTTTGAGGAATCTACACATATACTTAAAAATTATATATAACATAAATATATTTATTGAATCATACAGTGATGAAAAACTCTTAAATCCGAATCTTTTGAACACTGTAATGTCCCTATTGAGACACTATACCGCATTCAATTATAAATAAGTAGGATGCTATTCAAACAGAGATATATAACGGAGAGGACAAATCTTCCCACGATCCATCACTATGCTCTATAAGTTTCAATGTAAGAACATAATAGGTTTGACGTCTGTGAATCCGCTGGAGGCGATGTGCTGCGCGCAGCGGAGCATGGTCGTCGTTTCATTACTATTTATCAAAACCATACATTTTGTAAGAAATGCTATTTAGAAGAATCATTATATATGATTATATACATTATGATTATTTTGATTCGTAAGGATCGAGTCACTCGAACAGACAAATATATGAATTAATTTTGCTCAAGTTTACGTCACAAGTTAAAATATAAGAGTGGAGAGTGAGGCGCGGTGCACGTTACGACATCATAAACAAAATAAACACGAGAAAACATGTTGAAAAATCAAAACACCAAAGAAATGATTTTGTATATTATAAGAGAAAATCACCATATATGCGACACCAGATTATATTAGATATTGCGTACCTCAGTCATGCTGTAGGAATTGTTGCATCCAATTACAATGAACCCTCAGTCGTTGAAGTTAATAATTCCCGCTCAAAGCCGTGGTAAACTTTTTGTAAGTGCGTGAGTAGGTCGTTAGCGCAACGTAGAAGAAGAGCGAGCTTGAGCGAGTCACATAATATACTGACAATGACCTTTGCTTATAGTAAATCAATTTTGTGAATATTAGACTAGAATATTATGCTTATTGAAATTTAGGTCTCCACATATATTCACAATTTAGAAAAAATAATTTCTTTATTGACATACATAAATAGGATATAACGTAGAGGTATACACAGAAATACATTTATAAAATTCGAAAAGTGAATCAATAGTTATCGTAAGAAGGCTTAATCCTATATATATAAGTTATATATTATACGCACTGAAAAATTATATGGTGAGCTAGAATTATATCTGCCCAATAAAATTCACCTAAACACTTAAATAGATTGATGCATAACTAAAAATGAATTAGTATGATATGAATTCACCCTATAATACCTGAGAGGTATAAAGGAAAGTTAGCATATTATATGTATAGATTCTTTGACTATAAGCCTAAATTGTACTTATATATTGTGAATAATATTAAATTTAATTATTTTTGAAAATAAAAATTTTCCTTTAACTCCTATATAGCAATACCCTTGCTGTAATGAAAAGTCACAGCGGAATCCAGGTGTAGAAATTACGAGAAAAAGTGAGTAAAATCATTTCCCAATTGCTGAGCTATATATGGAATTCCCAGTAAAAATATATATAATTAAACGCGAATCTGCCCATATATCATCTAATATATATATATTATCCACATACTTAAGAATGATCAACGCTGTTGAAATCATTGTCTATATTATTATTTACCAAAGTTTGCAAAATTAAAGTCGCCATAATAATATATATATATAGAGTGACGATAATCCTCGAGGAACTGAGGGATTGAAAAGTCATGCTAATTGAGTTATTATTAATGTAGGTTGAGAGTGATAAAAACGGGTCGTAAAAACACTTAAGCTCGAGAGGACTCCAAATCGAGGTGACATACAGGAGAATCGTGGAGACACGGACAATTTTGAAGTTCCAGGTGAATACAATCGGATTAATGTTAACCGTCTTGGCAAATTGACGGCGATATATCGTGCGTGCGAAAAGTTCCGTGTGATTAGAGTAGGCGAGAGAGTGAGATTTATGGTATCACTTCGGTGAATTCTTTGACCGGATGTGTCTTTTTTTCTTGGTATAGGATCACATTATCATTTTGTTTTCGTTTTTTTAGAGAAAGGCGTTATGACAATCTTGAGAGAGAATTATAGTTATTGTGCTGATGTCTTTTAATGTACTACTATCTTTCAAAAGGGTTCACAATATTTGCGAAGTCTGCACACTCGTGAGTTATGTATTTTATTATTGGATATGATTACTAGTCTATAATTCTATTCTAAGTTAAAGAAAACTGTAAAATATGCTTGTTTCTTTTTCGTAGAGGCCTATATAGATATTTGAAAGGATTTTCAGACAGTCATAGTGAGGCAGACATTTGGCATGTTTCGTTAGTTCATGTTAAGTAATTTGGTATGGCTTTTGATTATTAATAAATACCGTGCTCGTAGTAAGTGAGGCAGTGAAATATTTGCTTGTAGGCTTGTAATTAATTGGAGTTATTGAATATAAATGCTTTCCTTCGAGTTTCCTTTTCACGTAATCTCACACAGCATCTAAATATATATAGTGATTGTCTTCAAAATGTATTGAGGGAGTGGCAATATTGCCTGGGCTAATAAAATTTCTGGTTATGAGTAAGGAGACTCACGCATATATGATGCAGGAGTCACACAACGCACAGCGATTCCCAGGAATAAGCCCAGAGTGTGCTTTTTACGACTCGTTTGCTTTTTCTAAAAGTGTGATAGATTTGGAGGCTGATAAAAATATATCCATATGCCGTGTCATTTGTAAATCAACGTCGCCTCAGGCTAATTTGCCAAGGTATGAAAATATCAAACACTCAGATTAATAATTTACCAGAACACAGATTTGATTTCGGATGTTACAAACTTGTTATGTTCATAATTGCTTTCAAAATTTTCGAGACAAAAGCATCATGGCTGCTATCAAATATGATCCAAGTTATTGCAGTGATCATGAGTTCAAATCTGCATGCTCTAAGAAAACAACGGATCAGTATTCTTGAAAAATTGCGTGAAAAAATACTTAAAAAATTTCTTGAGTGTACAAATTTATTGAGCCACAAGGTGTCAATGGCATCGGCAATAATCCAAATACTGAAAGTGTTTGAGTTTTATATTGAAAAGAGTCAGAAATAAAGAACTATTTGAGGGACTTGGGATCTACCACAGTAATTCAGCATGGAAAAATTCAGATAAAAGATAGATTGAGCATTATTTGCTTTCACTGATAAGAATCTTAGGTGCTTTGCCTACCTATCTATAGAATCCAACCGCTTTAAAACTACATTCTTAATGGGGTAAAAATATAACAATAAAAGAAGGTCGAAGATATTCTTAAGCCAATGGATGTGCGAAGATATATTTGTCAATGTTGAGAAGAAAGGAAACAGTTGTTCCACTTATACTTTACACACCATTCTTTCAAGAATTCTTCTCATTTACCTAACACGAATAGGCGAAGAAAATGATACTGAAGATAATAGTTTTTTAACTTCAGTTTTTAAAAGCTGTTTTTTCGGAATTTAAAGAGAAAAGATTTAAAAACAGCAAAGAAACTCATTCCTATGGAGAAAGACAACATATATTGAAAAAATTGAAAGATGTTATAAAAGTAGAATCATTTTAAAATACTGAAACATTAAAAATTCAGTAAAGTCCCTTACATGGTGGTCATCCGATAAAGTATCTCTTTCACGCATTTGGGTGTCTTGCTAGAGAGCGAAAATCTTTGTAAAGCACTCAGGTCCCCCCTTTTCCGTGGAAGTGAAAAGACTACTTCAGAATTGGAACGAGCATCAAGTAAGTTTCCCTACATATATAATCGGAAAATGCCCCTACAGAACGGGAGAAATGTTAATGTTTTGCATTACAATATAAGAGTCATAGCGCTTTTGACTATAAATATGTACGTAATTAATTTTTGTCTTCAGAGAGATCTTACTTTTATAATGAGGACGAAATCGGAATTTCTTTTTTTTAACAAATGATAAATTGTTCAGTTTAGCGAGTTATAATTATAAGCAGATCACGATTTTGTAAATATTACTATAGAAATTACCGTGCTATAGATTAAGTTACAAAGATAAATACACTAGGTAATTAACTAATTTATTTCTTTAGCAAATCCATATTAAAATATATAAGGAAAAATTTTGTACTATACTCACATTAATTTTAATAGCCAGGTTTGAGAGAGAGGTCAGGATAATATATTTAGCTTGAGTGAGAGACAAAAAGTTTAGCTGTGAGTGGCGCACATTTAATTTTCTTAATTTATCTGAATATAATAACTTGATGTTTATTACTGAGTACAAGAAGAGTATATCTATATCCAAAAGGATCGAACGTTTTATTTTTATTTTATTACTAACTTTATGATCATATATTAATTGACTGATAAAATTATTAGCTCTAAGTATAGCTATATAATAGACAAATCTTAGCCATAATATATAAGTAACGTAAATAACATTAAAATATTTTAAAATTAATTATAACATAAAATTATATAATATATTATAAATAGGAGTTAACTTTAATATACATATATTATATATATATGAAGAAAAATCGGAAATCGGAAATCGTGAAATCACGGAATCGGTCATGAGATTCTAGTAATCAACAAGTGGAAAAGTATACGATATACGTTATTAATTATATCGGTTTTGATACACTATTTAGTATAATATGTATAGAGCCCGTATATATCATCACTTATAGATATATATAATATATATATATAATAATTAATTTATATATATATATATATATATATATAATTAATATATTAATATATATATAATATAATATATATAATATATAATAGTATAAATATATAATTTATATATAGTATATATATATATATATTAATATTTATATATTTATATATATATAATATATATATTAAATATTTATATATATATATACATAGTAATATATTGGCGAAATTATGGGGGGAGGGTATAGGTGTCAGATCACTCCCAGAGCCTCTTGGTTACATCGTCATGAACACTATTAAAATTTTTTTATTATTATATTATTAATTATTGTTATTATTAAATTAATTATTATTATTATTATTTATTAATTAATTTATTATTTAATTATTATTATTATTATTATTATTTATATATTATTTATTATTTATTAGTAATTAGAAGTAGTAAATCGTTTGAAAAATCAAGCATCTTGAAGCGTACGACAAGTTCATATCTTTTTGTACAATCAGTTGTTTGGAAGACTTGAAAAGTCATTCTCATTTTATTAAGTCCCTTTGCCATCTATCTTTTTTGCTGAGATAGTGTTATAGTAAAAATTGTTTACTGTGCTATCCAATAATAAATAAATAAATAAATTATATTCGTATTTAAATAAGTGTCTAGCTTAACTGCTAAATTATTAATTAAAAAGGGAGTAACGTGACGAATATTCGATTTTTCCACGATAATATCTTGAGATCAATTAGGTTGTAAATTCTTGACACTGAGTTCTTTCCCTACCCATACTTCCTATGATGACATAAACACCTCTGCCATATCTAAAGCTTTCGATTTAGGACCGAAAACTTGCTCTGTATCAAGGATGGCTATCGATTAAGATTTGTTAAGTAATACACAGATTTACTGTGTATACTTTAACAAAACTGTATCATAACTTTACTGAACAATGGATCTTTCAATAAACATACACAATGTGATATAAGAAAGGCAGAAGCATTAAAACCTGAGTCATTATTTATTAATACTATAAATTTATGTCCGTAGTGTTAAGGATATATAGATTCTCCTAGAATTACTTTATGAGCAAATAAACTAATAAAAAAGCAGGTTCACTAGATTACGAGAAAGATATAGTATGACGATCTAGATAAGACTATGTAACTAATGTATGGTCATAATTATATTATATATTATATATAATAAAATTCTCTTTTAGACCTTAAATATATATATATATACGTGTAATATATATATATATACTACTCAAGATATTTAAAATAAAGAGTAGATATATTGTATAATAGGTCGAAGTGTTAAATTAACGAACAGTGGCAAGAGTTGATTCAATACCCATTTAAGAAACATCAATCTATTTTTTTTTTATATAAGATCGGATTTTGTACATTGCGACTCATAGCTCAAACAATTACATTAAAGTGGAAATCTAAACCTATAATATTACGAAGTGAATCTAGGTAAGTTTGTGTTCGCTTCGCGAAAACAGAAAAAGCTTGCAATTCGAGAGAAACTATTAAGAAATGCAATATTATGGATAATATTATATTTCATTTCCTTTTGTCGATCACATTGAGCTAAGAGCCAAACCGTAATTAAGAGTTAATATAGGAAAATAAATGATCCAAAAAAGTTAATTGTGTGCAATTTCGTTGTGATGCACTGAGAAAAATATGATTATTGAATATGAATATATTGGATATTGAATTATAATTATGTAATAGAGAATTTATTATTATTATTAGTAATTATGTAAGTATAGTATAGTATAGTATAATATGAGATGAATTATTATTTTTATTAGTAGTGATATTAATTATTATTATATGATTATTTAAGTTATTGAATTATTATTATTATTATTATTATTATATTATTAGATTGATAATTGATAGTATTATTTGGGGTAGTAGAAGAGCACACCTGTAGCTACTCAGTTTAGAAGTATTAATTATTATTATTATTAATATTATTATATGATTATAGATTAGTAGATTATTAGAGAGAATAATGAAATTAATATATATTATATATAATTATAGTTAAAAATCTTAGTATTTTTCACACAATTATTATTATTAATATTATTATGAGTTATTATTTTAGTTCCTGTAGAGGAACTTTCAAAACACAAATTAATTATTTATACTATATATGTGAATTGCATTAATGTTCAATCTCTTAAAGGCCAATTACCTAATTTTAATATATTTAATTATTTCTTTAGTATTAGTTTCATTTGGGCCTCAAGGGACACAACACTATGTTGCAATTAGTAGCTCCCAGTTCAGAAATGCTTATTTATTTTATATTATTATTATTATTTATTATAACTATTAATTCATTATTATTGAGTATATATCATTTGTTATTATTTAACTATTATTTATATTATTATTATCTATTTTAAGTTATTATATATTCTATTGATAATATATTTATAATATTATTATTATTTAATTAATTTTATCTTAGAATCGGCGTATATTATAATATTTTTGAGTATGGTGTTCCCAGTGTATTTCATATTATATTAAATAAAGATCCGCGATAACCGGAGTTACTAAAACAATAAGCTTGAAAAAAAGGGGATAAATCACAGATAACAGCTTTCCTATTATATATTCAAAATTTTTTAAAATTAAAAAAGTAAAAACCGAGGACTTAATATGAAGAGGAAAATTTCTAGTGGTTTCTTAACATAAAATAAAGCTGCAGAACCTTTTCTTACTTAGTACACGAAAGTCTTATACATTGCTATGGAGATAGAGGACGTTCCCAAATTTTCATGTTTATATATATGAAAACTGGTAAGAGACGCAGATGATTCTCTTAGACTGACAACACTGCTTTAGTAAATGTAATTACTCATTCTCGCAATTTATGCATATCCTTACTTGTCTATGTGAAGTGTGGAGGTAAGTTGGACTGAACTACTTTTAGTGGGAAGAAATAACACTTTCAAGATAAAAATCAACCTGAAACATTTTTAAAATCTTTTAATGAATATCGTCAACTGCTAGACACAGAGAGAATTGTAAGAGATTACTCACAAACTGATGATTGTAACATATTAAGTCTTTCATTATTTCCGCATAGTTATTATATCATTTCCGACTAGATAAAGATTTTTTTGTTAAAGGAAACTTATACTCAAACCTCTACTATACAACAAAAAATCCTTAAGTTCATCAGCTCTAAAATATATGTGAAATAAAAAATAGAAAGTTGTAAGAATCATTCGACGACAGTATTTAAAGTACTTAGTTAATTTTTCACAATCAAATTAAAAAAAGTTGACTGAATTGTGCTTAAGATTATTGAACTCCAGAGGAGAATCTAGGTGTTTGGTCATTTAAGACTTTTCTTAAAAAGTATAAGATATAAACTTGATTGTATATTGTTAATTATGTTTATATATATATTTTTATGATATTATATTTTATTATTCCCCTATTACTAATCATATCCCTTTCATTAAGTACTTTATGCAAAACACACAATCGTGCCTTTGGAACAATCTACAGCTCATTTACTTTGTTGTTTTGTTTTCATCTATATTACAATATATTCGTTACTATTTACTTTATCCGTAACAACCAATTCACAGGACAGTTTTCTGATTATAGCTTAAATCTTCCTAAAAGGCCTTTCTTCTCTGACAAATGTGATCTCCTCTAATCTCTTGGCTCGCTTTTTAGTGTACTACCCTGAACAAATAGCTCTGGAGATGACTGTCCAATAACAGGTGAAACAACCCTCTCTTACTTTTAAGTTTTATTCATATTTATTATTTATTGTCCAGTCAAACTTAATAATTATTAATAATATAATTATTGACACAGAAGATCTAGAGTATGTTCGCGCGATTTATAGGTTAGGTCACTAGTTTATATAATATAGTCATATAACTAAGACGTATGCTGTATAACATGAATAAATCCAATTACTATGAAGCTACATCATTATCAGGTATGCGATTAAATAGTAGTTAGATATATAAATCTATTTATCACTCAATAATCTACGATCAGAAATTAATGGTTACATTATATTAAATTTAAACTATCTCACCCACACATCGGTATTTACAGATGTTTCCCTGTGATTTAAGCAAAATAAAAAGTTCTTGGAAAAGTAATAAGCAGGTATATATAATTAAGTTAGAGCAGGAAAGCAGAGAGAGTAGAGTAGAGAAGAGAGAACCCTCAGGAGCTAATTAATAAGTTACTGATAGAAAGGTCGCCGTGCTGATATATGTAAGAGGTCAAATAAAGATATATAGTATAATCTGTATGTAGTTATTATATTATAGTATTAATTTTAACATAATATATATAGTATATATATATAATATATATATATATATAATAGATATATATTTTATATATATATATATATATATATTATATATATATTATATATGATATTATAATATATATAGTTATTATATAGTTTATTAGTATATTATAGTAATATATAATATAATATGATATAAGGTAGTATGATCATATAAATTAACGCAGTATAGATAGTATAATATATATAAGTACTATATATACTATTCTGAAATATGAATATAAATATATTAACAGTTGTAAATGCAAATGTACTGCACATTTTATCTTTAAGCTTACTAAATTATGATTAAGTATATGTAGTAGATTTTGTTATTCATTTATTCTTTCTATTTTATTATTATAATAATTATATAAAATATATATATATGTCATAGTATTATATATATTAATATTAATAAAATAGTACATGGTAATGTATGTTGGAAAACATATATATTAGATATCTATATAACATAAATAATATCTAAGTACAGTATCACGTCTATAATACACTAATACTATAATACTAAACACAGCATAATATATTCTATGCAAAAGCATGAAGCAACAATTGTTATAAAAAAAGTGTTGAATAAATCTTTGATGCGTACAGTAATCCATTACTGTATTCATGAAAAGCAATTCTTTTTCGAAATGTTTAGCCAACTCTCCCTCACTTTCATGTTTTACTTTCACGATACAAGTATGGCAAACCCACAACCTCCTTTCTTCGTATTTTCTTTGATGTTCTCTAAAGTTAATCATGTTGGTACTGAGGTCCTTTTTCGCAGCAGAGTTTTTAATATTAAAAAAAAAAAAATTCAATATTTTGAATTACCTAAATAATTAATAAGTTTTTCAAATATTCGTCTAAGGGGTGCTCCGCCCCCCTGACTCGTGACCAATGATGGTGTAAAAAAAATTGCTGCTTTTTAATAAACTGACATGGAAAAAGACTTGATCTTACAGGAAATTTATATCTATTTCATAAGAATATAATTTATATTAATATTACTTGGGTTAATATCTATATATAGCTAAATCTATGTATATATAGTTATATATATTTATATAT
>JABUQX010044655.1:0-12500 GCA_015478945.1 Trachelipus rathkii
TAAAAAAAAAAAAAAAATTTTACTAACAGTCAATCTTATGTTCATATAACTTGTTTACAATATATAACGCTATCTAACAAATTTTAATTTTTCACAATGATTTTGAAATGTGTAAGAACGGCAAACGAGAAATCGGATAATAGAATTAATAGAATTTTTAATTTTTCAGTTTTATTTAAAAAAAAAAAAAGTAATATAATTTTTTTTTTCTTATTTACATAAAAGATAATACAGGTTTCTTAATTTTAATCGAATCACAGATACAAGTTACTTTGAATCAGTGCGGACTTTTAACCTGTGGACTATATGTTACAAATGGTTCATATAAAAAATTATTATTAATGATATATTTATAGACTTCAATAATTCATCCTAAAGTTAGACTTTATTAAATGGGTTAAGTGAATATTAAATGTGCTTGGTAGGATTAAACAATGAGTCATCTTGCGCGATCTCTATCAAAGGGTTTACGAAATATTAAAAACTTTAAAAGGCATAATGAAAAAAAAAAGATTCTGTGTGGTAGGTGTCACCGTATCTTAATATGGAATTAATGCGTGTGCTGACATTAAGATATTAAATAATACTTAAAGATCCAATCTTTATATATATATACACTATATTTCACATAAATTAGATATTTACCTAATTTTATTAATTTAATTATGTGCAATAAAAATTCATATCGATCTTCTGTTGGAAAGGGTATTTGGCAATTAATAGGCTCTTGTGGTTCTTCTTCTTGGCACACGCTGTACGATTTAGTGAATATATCTTGCTTATTGTTTAAAGAATTTAATTGCTATTACTTTATCTATTACTTTTATTATTATATATAATTATTCATATGTTCTTTTTAATTTTTATTTTTGCATACTTTTTATGAGAAAACAATATAACCTTATTCATTATTAAATTATTAATTATTATTCTTTTAAATTAATTATATATTATTATTAATTATTATTATTACTTATATATTATTATTATTATTCATTTATTAGTAATTATTTAATGTCTATTATTATTATTATTATATTATTATTATTATTATTAATAGTTATATTTATTTTTAGTTATTGTTATTGTTATTGTTATAATTGATTATTATTATTGTTATTATTATATATTATTTAATTAATTATAGTATTATTATTATTTATTATTATTATTATTATTATTATTCTTAATTATTATTATCATTATGACATTATTATTTATTAATGTATTATTATTATTATTATTATTATTATTATTATTAGTTTATTATTATTATTATATTATTATTATTATTATTATTATTATTATTATATTATTATTATTTATTAATTATTGTTTATTTATTATTATTTGTTTTATTTTTATTTTATTTTTATTTATTTATAATTTATTATCTTAATTCTTTATTATTATTATTTATTATTATTATTTTATTATTTATCATTAATTATTTATGTATTATTAATTCATTTTATTATTATTATTATTATTATTATTATTATTTATTATTATTATTATTAATTATTATTATTTAATTATTCATTAATTATTATTATTATTATATATTATTATTTATTTTATTAATTATTATTATTATCATTCTATTTTATATGCACTAGCATTGCGATTTAGTATTAAAATTGGTATTCTTCTTAATTCACTCCTATTTATTTCAAAATAATATTATATTATTAAATTATTATTATTATTATCAAAATATTATTATTCCCATATTGTTTATCACAAGGCCGGCTCTGGTGTGTAAATATCCTGACCTCTAAGATATGGTAATTTGGGTTGAATTCACCTGGGTTTAAGGGCAGGGTCAAAGAAGTAAAATAGGGTGGTTCACATGGCTGAAAGTGAGAGACATATCTTAAAGTAAGTGTAAACAAACTTTGAAATAATTCGTTCCGGTACTATTCTGGCACATCTACAATTATTATTTTTTTTACACTCTCCATTATACAACTCGCATATTAAAATATTAAAACATAAAGACTACACCAATTATGAGCAGCTGAGGAATAAAATACATGAAAGAAAATCAAAATTTTCTTTTTAAAGTATTGACTTTGGTTAGTTTTAATTTCCCACGGTAGTAGTCAGAAATTTTTATGGAAAGAGAATAATTTAGCATAGCAAGGAACTACGATTTTGCATTATAAATGTAAGGTTATGAAACAATATTAAAGGAGTACTATAAGCTGAGAAAGAAATATACTTTTCTTTTATATATTAAAATGCTTCAGGGTAAATTGAATGTATAAACATTTTGGAAAAGGATGGAATTAAACGTCAACATAACATAAATTGATAAAAAAAAAATATATAAAAAGCTATAAAAATAATTTGAAAAAAAATTTCCAATATATATTATTTGTATCTTATTATTTTTTTGAAATTGTTAATGATAAACATTATTACTATTATTACTCTGGGCAGTTAAATCACATTTAACTTTGATAGTTATTAAAAATGTTGATCAATATCATTTGTATAAATTTATCATTATTATTATTATTATTATTATTATTATGTATTATTATTATTATTAGTTATTATTAGGGTTGAATTTTATTATTATTATTATTCATATTAGGATTAAAATTTAATATATACCGGTAATTAATGATATATGTTATTAAAGAAAATTACAAATGAAAAATATAAAATTTGATTATGTTGTTATTATTATTATTATTATTATTATTATTATTATTATTATTATTATTATTATTATTATTATTATTATTATTATTATTATTATTTATTAATTATTATTATTATTATTATTATTATTATTATTATTATTATTATTATTATTATTATTATTATTATTATTATTATTATTATTATTATTATTATTATTATTATTATTATTATTATATTATTCTTTTTTCGACTCCATTATTTTTAAATTCCTATTGTTACAACTATTTATTATACGGTTATTTATTTTATAATTTTCGTTTTATCCTTATTATCCTTTGTTTATGTTTCTTATTATTATTTAATGATTATTTACTTATGTAAGTTAATTATAAAAATTTAATTTATTTATTATTATTGAATGATTTAATTATTATTATTATTATTATTATTTTAATTAATTTTATTTAATTATTATTATTATTAATTATTTACATTATTTAATTATTATTATTATCTACTTAAGTAATTAACTATTTTATTTAATTGTCACGTGTGCCGCTTTGAATAAGATAAACAAGATATTACCAGAAGTAATGTTGTAATTAGCATATATTATAATATTATTAATATATATAAATATTTATATATATATAATTAATATATATTAAATTAATATTAATATATATTAATATCTATTAAATATATATTATATATATATATAATATTATTATATATATATATTATAATTATATATTATATTACAACATATTATATTATATATATTATTAATAAAATATATATTAATTATAATATATATTTATATATATTATATATATAATATATAATATTATATATATAATATATATATATAAACTGTAAATTACCCTATATTTTATATATATATATATACTATGTTATATATATTTTTTCCTCATCTATCCACTTTAGTGATAACATACTATCCTCCATTTCAAGGTAAATACTGATATATAATTATTACCGGAATGATTTATTATATATAGTGTCATTTTTTAATTGTATAGGTTTTCGGTTTTATGTTTGGTATTAATATTATGGTAATAAAATACTAATATATATAACTATTTATATATTAATATGATATAAATATAATATATATAATTATGGTAATATACTAATAATTATATATATATCATACTATATATGTATATATATATATACTATATGATATACTATATATATATCATATATATATACTATCATTATATATATTATATATATAGGGATAATATATATTCAGTATTTATTTATTATACCTATATATATATATAGATATATACTCACTATATTATTTAAATAAACTATTATATTAATATACTATATCCAATATATATATATAAGTATATATAGTATAATATATATTATATACTTTTTTTCCTATATAAATATATATACTAACACTATATATATATAATATACTCAAGAGGTACTAATATATATATATATTTATATAATTTTAATAAAATATATAATACTTTTATATTATATATAATATCACTTATATATATATATTATATTATATTTATCTATTATTATATATATATATATATATATATATAATTTATATATATATCACACACTATATATATTTATATAATATGATACTAAAACTTATACATATAACGTATAATATATATATATATATACGTTATATTTTATCTTTTGAATATAATCTTTTGAAGATAATCTTATTTGCCTTTGAGGTGGAAATAATAATATATCTATTTACATCTAGTGCATAATAAAAATAAATAATATTTATAATTAATTTATATAATATTAATATATTTAATTATATTATATAATATATATAATTATTATATATTATATATATATTAAATTAATCATATATATATTGTATATTAATAATATTATATAAAATACTAATTATATTTATATATATATATATATTTATTAATAATATATATATTAATATTATATACATATATATATATTATATTAAATATATAATATATTATATATATATATATTAAATTTAATATTTATTATATTATATATATTATATATATATATATATATATATAATTATATATTATAATATAATATTTATTATATAATTATTATAATATAATATATATATAGTTATATATATAATATATATATATATATAAATATATATATAATATTAATATATATAATATTATAAATTAATATGCAATATATATATATAATATATATATTATATATATATATATATTATATATATATATATATATATATAATATACATATATAATATATATATATATATAACTTTTTAGGTACTCTTATATACTTTAATAAATAAATATAAATCTAATATAATATAGGGTATGAATACTATACTTGGGGCACTCTTTTTATACTCGTCATAAATAACGGGTATTATTACGAGGTAAAAAGTACCTAAAAATAATATAATACTATAAAAGTATATAGTTTTAATTAGGGATGTACTTAATAAATAGTAAATGGTATTATTATTATATATAAGTTATTTTATATCTAAATATCTTGAGCTATGCTAAATAAATAGTAATATAGGGGGCACTAATCATTATATAATATATAACATATACATATATATATATATATATATATATATATTATATCCAAACACATACCATCATAATACTAATAACATACCTCATACACTACATAACACTAATCTCACTCACCTACATATATATACATATCAACATATATCTATATACATACACATATATATATATATACAACTATAATATATATAATCACATATATATATATAAATATTACAACATTAATATATAATTAATTATATTAAATTAATTACAAAATATTAAAGATATATATATATAAATATATATAATATATATATATATTATAAATTTAATATTTAATATTAATAATATATATTATATATTATATATTAAATTATATAAAATATAATATAATATTATTTAATATATTAATATATAATATATATATATATATATATAATATGTAAATTTATTATATTAATATTACATATATATAATATCAATTAATATATTAATATATATAAATTAATATAGTAATAATATAATATAATATATATTAATTAAAATAATTAATATATATATTATATATATTATATATAATTTTGTTACTAATTATCAGCACAATATTTAATTTGGTAATACCTTTTAAATTCATTCATTGTTTTTCTACTTGAAGTCATTGTCCTAGAAAAAAGTCCTTTGATTTACTGAAAAGCAAACTATAATAAATTACAAAGGATATAAAGAGTTATGATTTAACTCACATATTTATATATTATTATTATATTTTTATATAATATATATATAATTATATATATATTAATAATTATAATATATATATAATAAATATAATATATATATATTATATAATATATTATATATATATAATAATATTTATATATAGTAACCCTGTGCATAGTAAGGCAACAATAGATTCATAAAAACACTGTCCAATTCAGATACACGGAAATTCGGCTCAAACCCACCAAATACACAACTTGGGGAATTCGTGCCAAGTTGTAACTCCATCCAACAATACCCACAACACACACACACATCACACCAAGAAACCCACAATAAGACAAATTTACAATTCACGCAACGGAGTACACAAAATCAAAGAAATAACCGTATTTCTAAAACAGACACTGGCGATTTATAATCCGACCGTTGGAAAAGTCGCGATGGCATATGCCCGAAGTTTCTGAACATATCATCCTTATGGTGTACATATGATTGATTATTGAACAAGTCTCAAAATTAGAGGAGTAACCACGACAATTCCCATTGAAGGAAGGTGTCATGCTATATCTCAAAAAATGTATAATAGGATGGTGTTTTTTTGAGACCATTGCCCTTATGGTAGGGTATGCCAGAAGTGGATCAGATGGTGAGGAAAGGCTGAGAACGTGGGTCTCAGACTTGGAGGACAACACAAAATCCGGGGCTAGGAAGAGTCCGACCAAGAGAAGATTTTGGGATGTAGTGATATGGTGGAGAGTTTCGCGGGCGGCCATTAGGGGGTCCGGCCAGGAAGAAAAAAAGTAAGTCGATCGAGTTTCAACCAAGTCCCAACAATCTTACTGTGTGGAACATGGCTTGGTCGTGCTTGGAAGCCTAAGCAACCAAAATCGTCAATATTTGGAGATGGAAACAGTATCAGAGTCCGCCAAGCTTGGCAGATTATAAAATGGGTTGAAGAATAAGGAATGTTTCAAGGAGGCATGGTACATTTTGACATCGGAAAAGTGTCACTTTTTTTTTGTAAAGAAGTTGGATCCGATATTGGATCTCCAACATGGGATCCGTTTGGTTACGGAGGTCTGACGCTAGAAGATTTGGTTAATGAGCCATCGTGGGTGATTTTGAAAAACTGAACAATTTGGGTTAAGATGGGTATAAGCCTAGTTCCCACAGAATGTCGCCGAAACATTTGGTACGCTTGGAGTAATTTGCCGGAGATTTGTAAGTTGAAAGTTTCCATTCATTTTCCGGGGGGGGGTGAGCGCAAAGCTAGCATCTAAAGAGCGAGTGGGTTCCGTGCATCAATACAGGGCTCCATTTCGGGAACTATGAACATTTATCCCGATAATGCCTTAGGAACGTGCGAGGTAGGAATATGTCGAAGATGAGTTATATTGGTGGGTTCAGAAGAGCTTGGAATATCGATCCTGCAAGCACAGAGATGGTTGGTGGTTTCTCAATAGTTTGATGGTTTGGGTACATATATGAAGTAGCTGCATTGTTTCTCAGGGATAACTCTTACGAGGTCTTCTGAGTTGCATTCATTCACTGGGTTATGGTGTTTTAGTTTAGAATGTCGGATTTTTTGTATTCTAGCGAATAGTCTTTAGCTTAGTGATTAACTTTCTTTGCTTAGGAACACTCTTTACAGGGAAATTGAGAAACGGTGGAAGACAGAGATAGAGAGACATAAGATGCATGGTCCTTCTTTACCGTGAGTTGGCGAACTTCATTGGAGGGTATAGGACAGTGTCTTTCGAAATGCTAAGTCAAGCTTTAGTTGGCATGAACCGAACTTAGTTCCATTGTTAAGTTGTTGAAAAACTAGTAACTTGGGAGAGGGTTGTCGATGGCCTTTTGAACGAGAGGTTAAATAAAAGACTGCTATTTGGGCTAAATTTGAGAGTGGGTAATATAAGGCAATGCAGAGCTAGCAGGTTACAATAACTGTTCCTTTCCTAGACAATCTGAGGGGAAGACGTTCTACTGGCTGAATGAGTCGGTGGAGTTAAAACGGGAGGCAGGGGGCCGTTGCAGGACTTGTAGCATAATAAATGATTTGCGTGGTTGTCTTGCTGAATATATGTGTCTTTGAAGCTGGTGAATGGGCATCACAAAGCTTCCTCCTCAATTATTTGTATGTATAGACACGTAGCTCCCAACTCCTTTCAGACTAAGACGGGCATTTTAGGCGAAGAGGAACTGTGGTGGTATGTGGGGTTCCTTACGCACAGTTTTTGCAGGTTGTAGGGTGGTGGTTTTCCACACGAAGAATGTGAAATTCTGTCTCAAAAACACGACTCGGGGCATAATCTCGATAGAATCCCTACAGTTGTTGTCAGGAGATGACCATAAACCCGTGTTGGCAGTTTTTAAACACCAAAGATAATATCTGGGTCGGGGAAAAAGAATATACGAAACACTGTAAGCTGTAAGCCCTATTTTAATACCCCTTTTGAACGGTGAAAAGGATCTAAAGGACAACAGTAAAAAGAAGATTTGGAGTATCAAGGCGAGTCCCGCGCCACGTGAGCTCTATACGATTGTGCGTCTCGATGTGATCTGGTATGATTGACTGAACGGAACGACGTGTATGATGTACGAGAGGTGAGAGAAAGTGAGCACTGGCTAATGAGAGTGGTCATTAACCCTGCCGCGCTGTGTTAGCAGGAACTCTGAAGTGAATTCAAAGAATAAATAACGAGTAGTAGAAAAGTGAGTGCTTTTGATGTGTGTTCTTATTTCATCAGGAGTGGATAAGATAAGAGGATACTTTCCGAGACATCGTTAAGGGAATTACAAGATGGAACTTTTGATTCCGGTAGTAGCTTGAACGAGGAAGGGACTCTTTCTCATTAACTGTGACTGTGGGTCTTTCAACTCCTAAGGGCAAGGGCATACCCTAGGCGACGAATCGCTGGGGTTATGCAGAAGAATTTTCAGGTGTAGGAGAAGGAAATAAAAACAGAAACAAGAGACATACAGGTGGAGAAGTAGTAGGGACATGAGTGGGGTCAGGCTGGGAACCCGACTGAAGATGGTAATTTTTGTTGTTGTTGTTCTGGCTGCTTGTTTAATCAGGTATTGTCTCTTGAATAGGCTGTTTTATAAAAATTAACCTCAGACTTCTCCATAAATGAACAGTTTTAACAATAAAACAAATGAAGAATAAAAGTAATAACAGAATGGGCTGGAAGGGCGTACATTTAATAAGGAAGGGTAGTCCCTTCCTCCACAACAGGTCACGGCCAGCGACCCAAACAACTTCTCGGACCTCACCAGTAGGGTAGGCGTGGATGTGGCGTTGGGAGCCCTCCGAAACATCCAGACGTCGGTTTATCCCAACCGTGTTACCACAACCGGCACCTAACATAACTTGGCGACGTTCGGGTCCGAGATTATACTCCAAAGTGCAGGACGGCTTTCTTACCGGTTAGCTCATAGTTCGGGTTCCCGTACGATTGGCGGTACTTCAAAGGATAGCGAAAGGACCGGCGTTTTTAAGCCTGGACCCTCATCCACGCAGGGGAAGAATTGAGGTGGGTTAAGACCCATGTGGGAAAGAGGCACCGGTAGGCCCAAGGGTATCTTGGAAAAAAGGGAGGTAATTATTAAGGAAGGTGGTAAGGATTAGTGAGACAGGTTGAGGATTGTAAACTGCACGGCAAGATGGAATTATTGAGAAATGAATCAAACGAATGGAGCGCAGACTGGTGATTGAATGGTTTAAAAATTGTAACAACGAGTTAGTGGAGGCGTACAGTTGTGAGGGATTGGGAAAGAAGAGCAGTAATGTACCGGTTGTATAAGTAAGGGGGATAAGGATACTCGTAGGAACTATGGGAGAATTAGTTTATTTTTGAGTGTTCTGTGGGAAGAATATATGCCTGTTATTTTTTGGTTGAATAGGGTACGTTCGAGTGACGGTTGATTGGGGGGTTTTAAGAACAAGAAGTGCAATTTAAAGTGTAGAAAAGCTTATTGTAGTCAAATTTTTTACATTGATAAACAATGATTGAAGAAAATGAGAGAAGAAATTTGTATTATTAAGTTTAATGGATTGCACCAGCGTAAATGACAGGAGGTTAACAGGGAAATCCCCCTGTGGGATGGTGTTAGAAGTGAATATATTGAATATTGGTGGAGGCTTGCTGGAGTGGATCAAAAGTATGTATGACGATGAGTGAAGGCGTGTGTTAAGAAGAATAAAATGGAGCTAAAGCTAAGTTATGGTTTAATATTAAGCAAGATGGAGGATGGGATATTAGTCTCCTTGGTTATTCAATTTGAACATGGATAGGATTAAGAAATAATTGGAGGTAGGGGTGTCACGGGTAAGTGTTAGAAATGATGGAGAAAGCAAGAGAGTGCATGGTGAAGGTCCTACTTATAATGTGGATGATTTTGGTTTTGTGTGGCGAATCTGAAGAGAAAGTTTTAGAGGATTCGAAAGAAGGGGTTGGCAGGGTGTGTAAAAGGAAGGGTTTGAGAGTAAATGTGATAAGGTTAAGGTTTATGGTAGTGAGTGAGGACAGTCCGCGGTGCGCTATGTTAGATAGTGAGAAACTCAAACAAGTCTGTTTAAATATTTAGACTATAATGTTGGATGAAAAGGGAGAGATGAAGCAGTGTGTAGTAGAAAAGTTGTGATCGTAGGAAAAGTGGCTGGTGCAAATTAAATACCTCGATGGATTGTAAGGGACAAGTCTTGAAGATGCGGGGGCTAGGGTTTGCTGAGGTAGTTTCTTACCTTTGTTAATGTACATAGTGAAACATATGGTCTGCGAAAAAGGTTATATCTGTAGATCTTAAGTACATATGTTCAATTATGACAATGTTAGAATGCTTGTAGGTTGGGAGTAAATTTATATGAGAAATGAACGGCCGATATAGCGAGTTGTTAGTTGGAAAGAGACGTGCCAGTAAAATAGGTTCTAATATATAGATGATTATAAATATATAGTAGAGAGATTTATATACTAGTATGTTCAGAATGGAAAAGGCCTCCTAGCGGGTCATCCACGGCCACAACAGATATCTACGGACAACAGGATGAATGATGGTCGGTTGGCTAAGGGATATATACTTTGTGGGAAGAACCAATTCAATGATACAGCACTTCCTGTAACTTTAACTGAAACTATCAAAGAACATTGGATGGCGGAGAGGAATGACGTACTCAATATAAAACAAAATATAGAATAGAGAGAATATGTTCCTTGCGACATTAAGAGTCTCACTAAATAGTAATAAACGAAGAAATACATGCCTGTACTCAAAGAATATTCATTTCTTGAAGAGAAGGAAAATGAAATGCTCCTTTCCCTGGCAGAATTAAGCCAATTAATTATTTATGAATTCAGCGTGAGTACGAGTAAATTAAGGAAAATGACTGACGCGCGAATGGGCGGTGCGAGTTATTGGGACATCATTAAAGATATGGCGAAGACAAAATTTGCCAGATAGGAGGAGAGTTCCGTCACAAATGTAGTTGGCATGTGAGAGAGTCGATATATGAGATAGAGTAAGGCAAGTTGCGCACAGAGTCAGAGTCAAGAATCTGTAGCGCCTCGTGAGGTCGAGCTTTCGAGCCGGGAGAGGAAGAACCCAACTCACCCATGTTCGGATGGCGGCCTTGAGATTTGTTTCATCGTCGTCTACTGGAGTTCATTGGTCAGTCACGTGCTATATGCCCAATGAAGACCGCCACTTGATCGGAGAGCAGGATAGGGAAACCAGTCATAACGATTGAGAGGAAAACTACGTTAGGTAAAATACCACATGTGGGAGTAACTGAAGTAGTGACGACTAAGCTCGAAAAAGAGGCGGCGGCAACTTTCTCGAGAGGTATATTTCTTTCAGCTTGTTGAGATAGCGAAGGCTGCCCTCTAGCGAGTTATTCTGACCGAGACGAGTTCCCTTAAGGGAACTGTGAGAAGGGAGGGTCATACAGATGATAAATGTGTGTGTGGGATTGTCGTTCTTACGAGAGTGAGGCATGTCGAAGAAATTGTGTATCAGCGGAACCATGGGGGGAGGCGTTGTGATTAGAGGAGGGGCGGATGAGGAATCTGCAATAATATATACAGAATTCAGTATTGTGCTCTAACAGTTCTTCCGGTGTATGCCGACGCAAGCTCTCACCCCACAATCTGGGGGAAAAGGAGGAGTTTTTTGTTGAGTGGATGCTAGGGACCTCCATAGCACAACAGGAATGTGGCTAATACGTGTCAAGTATACTAACTCTCTGAGGAAGTCTCTAAACGGAACGACAAGATGAAGTCAGAGCCGAGATGGTTAGATCTCGTTTCAATAGGAAGGCAAAAACTCAATCACTACGCAAGTGAGAATGATCAGATAAGATGTGCGGAAGTCTATGCAGTAGAAATATACTGAACGTATTAGGGAAGAACTTGCTTCTAAGGGCCTCACAACCCACAAAGATATGAACGACTGTAAGAGGACAATTGGAAGAGCAAAATGGGCAGGTCGGGGAATGAGAAATCCATAGGTGAGGTTTGGCTATGACCAGACGCAAATC
>JABUQX010044655.1:17500-30625 GCA_015478945.1 Trachelipus rathkii
AGGCAAATGGTTGGGGGTAGGGAATAGCCAAGGCAGAATACGAGAACGGCAGCATCTTTTGAAAAGGGATGTTGAGTAAGTTAGGGATGTTATAAACTGTTTGCAAATGGACAGTAAGGAGGATCTGTGGTATCTCTCGCAGAATCGGTGTTAGAGCAGATGATATTAATATATTATATAATATATATATATTATATAATATATATATATATATATATATATATATATATATATATTATATATATATATATATAATATATATATATATATATTGCCAAATACAGGAATAAGAACACTATAATATTGAAAAATATAGAAGTTTCTCTGCAAAACTTTACTCTAACCTACCAACCTTCGGCTGCTTAGGAAATTAATAACTCGCTAAACAAATCTATATATATATATATAAATATATATATATATAGTATATATATTAATATATCATATATATATATATATATATATATATATATAATATATATATATATTATTATATATATATATATAATATAATATATATATAATGAAAATAATCTTACAAAAAAATATCTTTCTAAAATATGGTTTAAATCTCGTGCAAAAGTTAAAAATTTCAAAAACTTTATTAGGTGGAATTCCTTAGTAATTTTAATTCTGTAGCTGTAGGAATAAATGATCCATACAATATAATTATTACAAATCTCCTCAATATATATATATAATATATATATATATATATATATATATATAGTATATATATATATATATTTTAAAAAAATTAATTATATATATATGTTTATATATATATATATATATATATATATATATATATATATATATATATATATATATATATATATATATATATATATATATATATATATATATATATATATATATATATATATTTATATATAATTATATATTATATATATATATATATATATATATTATATATATATAATATATAATATATATATATATATATATTATATATATATATATAATTATATATATATACCGGAATGATATATATATATATATATATATAATATATATACTATATAATTATTATAATTATTATATGGCAAGTTTCGACGTTCAAAGTTTATTTACTAACGTGCCATTAGATGAAACTTTGGAAATCATATTAAATTCATTGTTCAGAGATTCTTCTACAATACATGGTCTAGACAGACAAAGCTTTAAGGAGTTACTATACATTTCATCAAAAGATATTATATTCATGTTTAATGATAAATTTTATAAACAAGTTGATGGTGTCGCTATGGGCAGTCCTTTAGGTCCAACTCTTAGTAACATCTTCATGTGTCCAGTTGATTTCAAACCTATGTTTTATAGGAGGTATGTGGATGACTCCTTTCTTCTTTTTAAGTCTGAAGATCATGCTGATAAGTTTTTGCAATATGTCAACTCTAAACACCCAAATATTAAATTCACTGTTGATGTAGAACAAAATAATTCTTTGGCATTTCTAGATATCGATATATACAAGGATAACAAATTTCACACCAGTGTCTTCAGAAAATCTACTTTTACTGGATTAACGACAAAATTTTATTCTTTCATTGTTCATATTTTTAAAATAAACTTAATTAAAACTCTTTATGACAGGGGATACAAAATTCCGTCATCTTATGTTAATTATTACAAAGGAACTTTACTTTCCTGAAAAACATTATTTCTGAAGAATGGGTTCCAGAATTTTTTTAATTGACTCAACTTTTCGAAATTAAATTCAGCAAAATTTAAAGACAAATCTCTGGGTAAATTAACAGCTCCTAAGAATATTTTGTATATGAGGTTGCCTTTTCTGGGGAAAATGAATTACGAAATTCGACGTAAAATTGACGTGGTTTTAAAAACAAACTTTCCACAGTTTAAATTTAGATTTTCGATTGAAAACAAAATTGGGAATTATTTTAAATTTGAAGATAAACTTCCTTTACCCTTAATGACTCATTCAGATAATCATTAACAAGTGCGGTGACTGCGATGCAACCTACATAGGAAGACAATACGAAGCCTTTCCACACGTGTTGCTGAGCATAAAAAGGTATTTCATTTAGAACTCTAAACCATTTACATCATCCCCCCTATTCAGCTATAAATGCTCATTCTTTTCAGGAAAATCACCATATACAGGATACAAATTTTGGAATATTAGCCCAAACTGAGGAACCCGATCTTCAGTTGTTAGAATCGTTGTATATTTGGCATCTCAAACCGACCTTAAATAAAAATCCAAGTTTTAACAGTCTTTTAATACTGAAGTGAGATTTTGTTTAAATCATGAACTCAACAACATAATATTGTAATCATTAATTTATCTATACGGTTTTTTTATTTTAACTTTTTATTAATTTTACATAATATTTTTCATTTATCATTATATTGTAAGTTTTGAAAATGGGAAGAAGAATTTTTACCCGAAACTAGTCGGCAAATAAATAATTTAAAATGTTCAAATTCGTTTTGGTTATCCTTAGCTTATTGTTATGTGTAATATATAATTATATATATATATATTTTATATATACTATATATAATAATATATATATATATATAATATATATATATATAATATATATATTATATATAATATAATATTATATATATATATTATATATATATATATATCATTCAGTAGCGGATCTAAAGTTAGGAGAGGCTGCAGTCTACATCCCAAAATAAGCAATGGTCATGCTTACAGTTCCAAAATTTATTTAACAGTAGCTCATTAAATATTATAGAGCTACGCCAATAATTATTATCAAAATATAATTTAAGTCATTAGACTTAGTATGTTTTCTAACAATAAACATACTAATATATTATACACTTGTTATTTTTTTCAACATTTTTCTGTATTTATAAATAAATAAGTAATTAATTTAAATATAATATTAATTGTATATTATAATGATTATTATTATTATTGCATAAATAAGTCAAACCTCCCCATATATGTTTTGTAAAGGGAAAATATAGTACTTAAATGTCATATATATATATATATTATATATTATATAAATTATATATATATATATATATATATATATATATTATATATTATATATAATATATAGATATATATATATATATATAATATATATATATATGATAATCCTATCACAGAATAAACTATCTATTCTATCCTTTACAATAACAATTATGAATATGGTAAAAATTTTAGTTATAAGAATAATAATAATAATAATAAATAACATTAATAACCAGTTAATAATTATTCTTTTAAAGTAAAAATATTACAATACTGTATGTACATAGGAAAAAATAATAGTGAACACGAACCATATAGTATACTAATTCGGTTTGTTTCTTAATTTATTTCAGGCAAGTTTATGTAATCTTTTTTTCAATTTCTCAAATAAGAACTTTTTATTAAACTATGGGGATGGATTATTTTTATTTCTTTCACTACGTACGCACAAGCATTACTTACAAACAAAGTTTCCAACCAAATGAATATCACAGGATCAAAGTGTCAACAAAATCTTAAATTATTAGAATTCATCTTTATTGACCAAGTTTAAAAATAGGCCACACTCTTAATCGACGTTGAGGAAAATTTTATTATTAACTGAAAAAATACGAGATAACGTTTTCACAAGTGTGCGCGAAATCTTTTATGATGTTACAGGTCTATAGGTAAAAATATCGGAACGACAAGACCAAACCGTTGCTAGTAAAATATTGTTGAAACTTTGAAAAATACTTCAAGAATTTTTATTTTTATTGCAATTACACCAAACACACTCATTTCTCACTCGAACCACTTATAAAATTTAACATTATATATATATATATATAAGTATATATATATATATATATATATATATATATATTAATATATATATATATATATAATATATATAATATATATAATATATATATATATTATATTATATATAAGGGAACTTTATTAAACCAGGGAGCAATATAAATTCTTACCTTTGTAAAGTTGGTTAAACTAAGAAATACATTTTATGATCCAAGGGAAAAATCAGAAATAAGAGATTTTATTTATTTTAAATTAAATTCGTGGTTTCATAAAGTCGACTTTCTGTACTATTAATTGTCTTAAAAGAGATTTATTTTATCTTGTAGTTAAATTATTTTTTCATTATATATTTATCGAGTTAAATAAAAACTAAAACAATACCAAAGAGTAAATGCACAGCAGGGCTACCATGTATGCATGGCAGACCGCTGACTCCAAATCGCGCTGCGCGCGAGCGGTATCCTGTAACAACTTAAGTTGTATATGTATATAATGTAAATATAACTATAGACATTACCGTGCTATAGATTAAACTTTTTTTTTTTTTTTTTTTTTGAGTGGATGTACAGGGATCTCCACAGCACACAAGAATGCGGCTAGACCGTGTTTAGCAAACTAACGACGGGAGAAAATTCCCTAACGAAAAAACGAAAGAGTAACAAGGCTGAGCATGGTTAGATCTTATACAAGATGTTCAGTTCCAAAAGAAAGGGCAAAAAACACGATCACTACGAAAATGAGATGATTCGGATAAGATGTGCTGAAGGCGATGCTGAAGAGGTATAGGTTAGCACGTCAGAAAAGACTTGCAACGAAGGGTCGAGATGCAACGCCAATCCACAAGAGATGAACAACGCGTGAGAGGACAACCTGGAGGGAGCAAAATGGGTCAGGTCGGGGGAACCCCCCGCGACATAAGAAATCCATGGGGAGATTTGTATGACCAAGACGCAATCGAGCCAGAACCACCCCCCCCCCCCCCCCCCCCAGGAGCGACTCTTTCCATACAAGAGAAGACCACCGCCTAAGGGACGGTTTGACATTCCGAAGTTTGGCGCAACGAGCATCCTCCGCCCAACATGACTGCCAGCCAGAGAGAAGCCCCGACGCAAAGAGATGGAGAAATCTGTAGCAGGAATGGCCCAGACGCACAGCATGAGGGAAGGTAACTGGGCCCACTTGAACACCCTGGTGGCAGCCCGCCCGTTTGCCTCCCCATCGGGGCCCGTTCGTTCCAGGAACACCCACATGTGAGGGAAACCCACAGAAACTTTCAATGTTGTAGTGCTTGCGCTGGTAACAAGCAGAGGGACTGTTGAATGCACAGACCAACGGGTTACGGGTTTGACCGGTCAAGCCAACGGACTGAGAGCGGCCCGGAGGAATCCGAGAAGATCGGATAATTAACCCCACGGGCGAAGGTTACTGATCCTGTTCACCGCAAGGACATTGGCTATTATTCAGCTGAGGAAAACAGACAAATAGTAGGAAGGGTATGGGAGTACAGTGATGTCCGGAAAACACAGCTGGAAGCTTCCCACCCCTTTCTCGTCTTTGAAACCATCGGTGTAAACCGCTATAGAGTCGCTATGGACCTCCGCGTGAGATACAAAGGAATCCCTCAACAGCACCGGGTGTGCCTCCGATTTATTCAAAGACTGGATCCCACTGCAGAGAGCAGGGGGCGGAGAGACCCACTGGGAACGGGTAGAGGTAAAATCATATTGCATGACCGCTCGCTGAGGAAGGTCGAGGAAAGCGAAGATGGAAGTAACAACCCCAGCAAATGGCCAATAAGAAGGGTTGTGACGGACACGCTCTATGATAGGTGTCAAGGCCGACGAGGTAGGAACCTGAAGACGAATGAACAGCGAGCACATGAGCTGCTCCCTCCGCAGGGATAGGGGCATCACCCCGGCCTCCACCTCCAGGCTTTCCCTCGGAGAGGAACGGAATGCACCCGTGGCAATTCTCAGACCCTCAGTCTGAATGGGGTCAAGAAGGCGGAGGTAGGACTGGAAGGTCTGCCCATAAATGGCACAACCATAGTCCAGTTTAGCCCGCACCAGCATGATGTATAGGTGGAGCATGGTTTTTCTGTCCGCACCCCAAGTCTTGGAGGTGAGGTGCCGTAAGAGATCCAAAGAACGGCGCGGCAATTAGCTTTGAGGAGAGTAATATGAGGAAGGTACGTAAGGCGCTCATCGAGCAACAGACCCAGGAACCGCACCCTCGGCTCCACACGGATAGGGGAGCCATAGAGACGTAACTTTGGAGGCAATTGTAGGCGACCCCTACGACGAGGATTTTTCCGGAAAAGCACGGCCGTAGTTTTCGACGTGGAGAATGTAAAGCCACGCGCAGAGCACCAAGAGGAAACCCTATCGATGGCAACCTGAAGTTGACGTTCCATACAAGGAAGTTTAGCACCAGAGATGTACAGAGCAAGATCGTCAACATAGATGGAGCAGCGCACTGACGGCGGGATGGAATCGACAACACCATTGAAACCAATAGCGAAAAGCAACACGCTCAGTACACTGCCCTGCGGCACCCCTTCGTCCAGGACAAAACACCTCGACAGCGTGGCACCACAACGGACCTGAAACGAACGGTCCGACATCAACAACTGAAGGAATAGGGGAAGTTGCCCCCTAAGTCCCAAAGAGTGGAGGCTCCGCAAAACCCCCAACCTCCACGTGCTATCATACGCCTTTTCGAGGTCAAAGAAGACGGCCAGGGTCATTTTGTTGGAAGCAAAAGACTCACGAATGTCGTGATCCAACCGAAGGAGAGGATCCTGAGTCGAGCGATGGCGACGAAAACCAAATTGGTAGTCGGAAAATGCATGGAGTTGCTCCAACGTGGGAACAAGACGGGAAGCCACCAATCTCTCCATGAGCTTACATGTATTGCAGGTCAATGAAATAGGGCGATGGTTATCGGAAGAAGTCGGATCCTTCCCAGGTTTGGGAATGGGGACAATATATGCAGTAGACCAGACAGGAGGGAAGACCCCCTCCACCCATATTCTATTGTATAAGCCGAGAAGGAAGGCAGTGGCAGATGGATGTGCATGTCGAAGCATCTGAAAGGAGATGCCGTCAGGGCCAGGCGCTCCATCCCCGCAAAGCTTGAGGGCGTCTAGGAACTCGGCCCTGGTGAATAGCCGGTTGTATGGAAGGTCTGTTCCAGGCGGAACAGAAAAATCAGGAAACTCAACCCGCAAGCGACTAGAACGAAAAGGTTCAGGATAACGGGAGCCGCTGGAGCAGGACGCGAAGTGGTAACCCAACTCGTCCGCCACAACTCCGGGAGCAGAGATGACATCAGAAGTTTGCGGGCCATAAGCGAGGAAAATAGGCGGATCAGCATGGTGTTTTCGGGAAATTTTTCGCACTTTTTTATGGGCAGAAGATACCAGGATAAAAGAGTTAACGGTGGAAGCATATTGTGCGATAAACTGTTCCGCTACGGCGATTAATACGCTAGAACGGGCCGCCGAAGCTTAAACAGAAATCAAGTTGAAGCGTTGTTGGGAGGTCTGTTTATACAGCTATATAACTTACGCTTTCACGATAGCCCGAGCACACTCCTTGGTCCACCAGGGGGTTGTTGATTTCCGGGTCCCAAGATGAACGGGGTATATGCTCCGTTGCCGCCTGAAGGAGAACTTCCTGAAAGTAAGTGAAGGCATCCGCCGGCGACGGAAACACACGTTAGTTGCAGGAAAGATGGAAAAGTAAGTGCCTGATGAAAGGAAGACCAGTCTGCCCTGTCATAGCGCCAGCCAGAATAAGGTGGTAGCTGCGGACTGGGGCCGAAGGATGGTATCACGATAGGGTAGTGGTCACTACCACAGAGGAAAGACGACCTTTCCCACCCAAAACGATCTAAAGACGAGATGGAACACAACGAGACGCCAACACAGGAAGAAGTGCCTGTATCAAAACGTTCAAAGGTGGGAAGGCCCGTGTTGAGACATCCCAATGAAAAATCCTGCAAAATACTCAACAACCAACCGGCATTGGGGGACGTAACAGAGTCACCCCACAAAGGATGGCGAAGGTTAAAGTCACCGAGAACCAACATGGGCTGTGGGAGACACGTGAAAAAATCGACGAGGTCTTTCTTGGTATATTTACAGCTGGGCGCCAGGTACACCGAGCACAGCGTAAGCGGCGCGTCAAGATGGATACGAGCCGCCACGGCATGCAGCGGAGTAGAGAGTGGAATGGGAGTAAATGGGACAGACTCGTGAAGCAGGATCGCTGCCCCACCTCTGTCGCTGGTTCCACGATTCAGGGAAATAAGGGGCTCCCTGTACCGGGAAGGTTGCAAAAGGTCACGGCCACGAAGTTGCAACTCCTGTAAACAAACAGCCAAGGGCTGATGATCTACAAGTAATCTCTTCAGCTCTTCGTAATTAGGAAAGTATCCGCGGCAGTTCCATTGGATGAAACGTGCCATAAACGGTAATAATCAATGGTCAGGACGATCCGTGACAATAGTCACGATGTTTTGGGATGTGGCAGTCTCCTCAGAGGTTAAAGGCGGAAGGTCCCGTGAGTCGTCGGACGACCCACCGACAGGAACCTCAAACCCCGGAGGGAGAGGAAGATCACGCAGCAGGGATATGTGTGGACCCCCCCTGTTTACGAGAGGGGTTCCTGGGCACAACAGGAGAGGGCTCGCCAAAGAGGCGCGCCAAGTCACACTCCACATTTCGAACATCCCTCCCCTCAGACTTCCTAGCAAGCCGGGAAGGGGGACGCGTCTTGCCAGGAGGCGCCCTAACAAAGGCTGGGGAAGATGGAAGAGGATGACAAGTAGGAACGGTGTCGGCGGGAGTGAGATGAGACACATCGGATGACAAGGGTATGGCGTCAGTAGGTAAAATCCCGGAAGCGGTCCGCGCTCGAGAAGAGCCAGAAGGCTCCGTCGACGGGACCGAAGTCAAAGGGGGTGGAGGGGAAGAGGCAGGAAGGGAAGACTCCTCCATCCTCCTGCATCCACCAGCAGCCAACCCAACCTCATCACACATCGAAGCGGAGCCACGTCTACCCGAAGGAAGACTGCGAGCGGGCGAGGTGTCAATCGATACCTCCTCGGACCTCCCCTCGGGTGGGACAACAGTGTCAGCACGTGACACCCCCACGGAAGAAGAGTAGTCCGAAGAGTCCATCGTGGCATCCGAAAAAGTTTCAGAATCGCTTGAATAGTGCAGAAGCGAAGGGGGCTTAGGCGGAGTAAGTAGTAAATTATCAGAACGGGCAGAGGGCGGACCACTGGTCCGAGAACGGCCACTTGGGTTGTCAGCGCGGCGAGCCCGTTTAGGCAGGACAGAGACAGGGCCCCCAGTACAAACGGGATCCTTCTGCTTCAAGAAGTCCGCGGCCCGATAAGCAAGCGAGTAAGGATGTCTGTCCCGGGAAGATCCGCCCTTGGACGGACTCTCGCAACCGTTAAGAGGGACTTGGTGTTTCCCCGGCGAAACAGAAGCAGGGCGTTTCCGGGAGACGGTACAGGTAGGCTCCGACGAGGCACATGGACGATTGCCACCGACCTCAGAAGCGGAACTTATCGCAAAATCAGATATCCCCTTGGGAGCTGCATGGACCTCTACAAGGAGAGGAGCATGAGAGAGGGTCGTGTGTGTCGGCGAAGAACGACGAGTGGGCCGGCGGACCATTTCGGGAGAGTTGGGAGGACAATTGTCCAGAGCCTCAGAAACCACCGAAACAGGGGATCCGGTAACCGGCACGGAAGGCCGAACGGTCGAACGTGAAAGCGGAACAAGCTCCGGACACAACGCACGGGGGCGATGAGCAACGGAAGAGGCAACCGCAGATGGAGTGGACGCTGCCGCAGCATAAGATAGAGGAAGATGAGCCAGCTTCTCCCTCGCCCGGCGGGTAGCCTCACGACGGTCATATTTATGAATGGCGCACTGCTCCAGGATTTCCTTCTCCAAGGCGAAAAAGGGGCAGTGGACAGAGGAGGCCGGGTGTGGCCCCTTACAGTTAGGACAACATGGAGGATCTCTGTCACAGTTCGGGTGGAGAGAACTGCCACATGTCGGACAGATGGTCTGGGGAGACCGACAATATTTCTGGGGGTGACCAAAATTTATGGCACTTGAAACATCTTCTCGGGAAAGGCACATATGTTCCGAACCCGTTCTGTGCATGGTAAACCAAGTTTTACCTGGATGCGAAGGGAAAGGCAACAGAGAGGTAAGTAACAGACGATTGGGTCGCTTTGAGGGTTTCATCCTACGAGGAGGAACGATAAACGTTCGGTGATAGGCACGCTGGTGAGCCTGTAAATGAGGTTAGGGATGTCAAATTGAAAGCATCGGAACAGAACTCCGGCCCAGCAAATATGGTACCCTTCGACGTGTTTCGAACATCATCAGGTTTAGAAATGACGGGAATCTTCCCAGAGGGTAGGGAAGGCAGGACGTTGCTTCTGGGTACGAGAGGGGGAGGGACAGCACAACAAGAGGTCAACCGTTCCTCAATTTGGCGTGTCTGTGGCTCAGTAGTTTGGCAGAGCAGCTTCCCAAAGCAATCACTAAGATGAGGCTGGCTCACAGAAGTCAGGAGACGAAGAGGACGTTGAATGTAAATAAAAATAAAGCGGGTAGGAAAGACCCGGGACCCCTGGAGGGGGGTCGGCGAAAGTGATCGCCGGCGTTGGTTTATACTGGCGTTTAGGAATGGAACCCCGCTGACGCAGGGGCTCCTGGAACGGCAAACGTAAAGACGGAGAGACAAGGGTATTCTGAGAGGCCACAACAGCCTCACCTGGTCTAGACGGGGCAGTCCCTGAAACGGGACCGGAATCGAGGGCGATAGGGGTGGGTGGTGGAGTACCAACCATTTCATCAACAAGGGCGTCAAAGCCCCTGCTGGTCGCAGGCCTGGGAACGGCCAGGGAGGGGACGGGTTGGGGACCCGCCAGATGGGGATTGCCGCCTTTCTGGAAAACGGTAAACTTTTTAGATTTTCTTCCCATGAAAAATACACCTGCAAAACATCAGCACCGCAATAAATAAACACAAATTCAATAACACAAATGATGAATAGAAACATAAATCCCGGCAGCGTAACCGCAGCAACCGCGCCCACCACAGGCCCAGAGCTACATACCTCCCCCCTAGAAACCCCACCCCGTAGGGCGGGCCATGGGTGTGGCCTCGGGAAAGCCCCCCGGAACTCCGCGTCCAGTCCCAAGATGAAATAAAACCGTGCACAACACGGATAAGACGCGAAGCCCAAGATTATGCGCCAAGTGCAGGACAGCCTCCTCACATGTTAGGGCAAGGTTCGGGGACCCCTAATAGGCGGCCCGGAGAAAGGCAAGAAAAACCGGTTTTTAACCTGTACCCTCCACCCACGTAGGAAGGAGGGCAAGATGGGCCCATGACACACACAGAGACAACAGCCCGGTAGCCCACCAGGAAGCAGGGAATGAGGGAGACTCTCAGAAGAGAGAGATCAGGGATACGTAGCGTAGTACCGTTACAGAACGGAGGAGAAGGGGACAGAAACTGAGGAATGGGAAGGGTAAGGGGAACGGGAATAATAAAAATAATAATAATAATAATAATAATAATAAAAATAATAAGAAACAAAAGGAACATAAAAATGGAAAGGAGGGGAACCACAAAAAGGCGCGGAAAAAAATCAACGAAAAAAACAAAAAAAATCGTACAACCACTTCCAGGATACCATTCGGAAAAGTGTATCTGAGCCCCCCCACCCCGGACAGGTGGGGTACGTTAACGGGGGGGATTAAACTTTATTACATATCTTTTTAATTTAACGGGAAAATTGAGAAAATTTGTAAAAAAAATCCATCAAATGAAATAATTCTCGGATAGCATTACCAACCATTCCGATTCTAATTTTTTTATTGCTCTCTGGTTTAATAAAGGGCCTACATAAAATCAGCGGCTCTCAACCTGAGGTGCGCTGAAAAAATTTGTGTTAATGTAGGAGAAGCACGGAATTAACACATCTTGAGAAAATAGCGCAAGAAAAATAAAAAGATTAAGTATGTTGTATCTATCTAAATAATATTCTATGGCTAAGCAATCAAGCAAGCAAAATCTATGGGTTCGAGAGCAAGGCTGCCACAAATTTTGTTACGCTTTACTAAATTTGGACTTTCAAATATTACATTATTTGCCAGTCTTTTTAATTTCTATAGCTATATTATAGGTCATCTATTCGCATTTTAAATTTTACTCGAAATCAACATCGTGAGGGTAAAATTTATAAAAAGTTTTGGAATTTTGTAATCTGGGAAAGTATTTTCCCCTTAAATATTGTTGGAGTTGATTGGTACTTGATGTTAGAGGTACTATTTAGCAAATAAACTACCAAGGGGTAAGAAAGTGAGAAAAGGTTGAAAACCGCTGTACTAAAAAAAAAGAAAAACCTGAATATACACACTGAATAATCAGTCTTCTAAAAAGAAAAAAGTTTAAGATGCTGAACGCACATTAATTTGAAATTTTTAATTAATATATATATTATATATATATATATATATATAATATATATATATATATTATAATATATATATAGATTATATATATATATATATAATATATATATATATATATATATGCCTGTCAGACAAAATCTAAATGTTTTTTACTGTCCACCAAATCGTTACAGCTAGCTCTTCGAAGTGAAATTGATTATAATCGGTAGATGGTAAAAGAAATTATTCAGCTATGAAACGAAACATGCACAGTGATACTTCTAAAAATTTGATAAGGTTTAATTTTATTGCTATAATTCTTAATAAATTAATTCATTTTATATATATATATATATATATATATAAATATATATAATATACTATATATATATATTATATACTATATATATTATATATATATATATATATATATAATATAAAATGCATTATAATCATTCCTCCTCCTCCTCTCCCCAGATTGGTGGTGCGTAGCATAAACCAGAAACAGAAATAGTAGCAGAAGAAAACATGACGCAAGTCGAAAGAAAGCCCCCCCCCCTTATACCCCCAGTGAGAAATCGTCGCAATCAGGAAAATCAACCCTAGAGCTTCACAGGACTGCGATGGACCCTCACTGTGGTATCTCGTTCAATGTGGGGTTCATTTCAGATGTTCAAGCAAACAACCATACCAGCCATTTAAAAATCCCTTTTCTGATCAACCTATCCAACCATTCAGCATCGCATTAAAACAATCAATCTTGAAGCTCCTGCTTACCCCAATCTAAAACATCATTCAGATTATTCCCAGAAAGTCGCTCTCTC
>JABUQX010044656.1:5000-20000 GCA_015478945.1 Trachelipus rathkii
ATATATATATATATATACGTCTTTCTTGGTGTAATATAAGGGCCATAAAAAATGGAGTTTCTGATATTTTATTAAAATTTATTTGTTTAACCTTTGTCTGCTAGGTAAATAGCCGTATCAAAGACTTAAAAGGTAAGATAGTGTTCCAAAGAAATCGTATTTTGTGAGAGTGAAGGGACACCCAAATGAAATACATAATGTTTACCCTAGGCCAATGGGAAAAATTATATCCCCTTCGTCATGTAAATTGGACGTTTAATGTGGTGGAAGTCTGAAATGGTGTTTTTTTGTTAGAAAAATTCTGAAGGACAGATAAATGGACCTAGAAACAAAATTAAGTTCTTAATTAAATTGAAAAAGGGAAAAAATAAAATGAAAGGTTTTATATACCAGGGGGATATAAATTTATATTCTTGGGAACGCTTAAAAGAAAGTAGAAAGAAGAAAATTTAATTCTTCTTTCAATTCCACGTTTTGTAAATCTCGAGAAAGGTTAATAATATAATCATACTATATATATATATTATATAATAATTATATATATAATATATATATAAATATATTATAATATATATATAATTTTAATATAATATATATATATATTATAATATATATATATATATACTATATATAATATATATATATATATATATATATATATAATATATATATATACGTAGTTAGAGGTATCTTTTGAAGGCCGTGGGGAATTTTTGAATAAAATTCCAGTATAAAAGGGTCGCTCTACTCCTCACCCATCAAAAAAAACCCGCAGTTTTTTTCGAAACAATAAAATAAATAATATAAATATAAATAAATATTATAGTAATAAATAAGTAAAATAAACATCAATTAAGGTAAATAAATAATTCTGTAAATAAGGAAGAATATCCCATTGAATAATTAATAAATATAATAAATAAAATAAAAAAATAAATAAAAAATAAATTAAATAATAAAATAAAAATAATAAATAAATATAAGAATAAAAATGATGACTAAATAAATAATAATAATAAGCTCAATTAAATAATATATTTATAATAATATATATATATATATATATATCATATATCATTTAATATATATATATATATATATTAATATGATATATATATATAAATATTATATATAATATATATATATTATCCGTATAAAGAACGCACAGTACCACACCGCACCGCACCGCTAAGCACCGCACCGCTAAACACTGCACCTCACCTGGTAACGGATAGAGTTTGCTTCGTGTTATCTCTCTCAAACTTGACACCCCCAATCGGGGGTGACGTAACCTCGACGTAGACGAGGTTACGTGAACCGATGCGCGACCGAGAGGGGTGCTGGCCCCCCAAACCTGAGATATTGACGAGAAGGCTTGAAACTTGGTAATAAGCCCCTTCTTATAAGGTATTATTATTATTATTATTTTATTATTATTTATTATTATTATTATTATTATTAATTATTATTATTATTATTATTTATTATTATTATTATTATTATTATTATTATTCATTAATATTATTATTATTATTATTATTATTATTATTATTATTATTATTATTATTCATTATTATTATTATTATTATTATTATTATTAATTATTATTATTATTATTATTTTATTATTATTATTATTATATATAACATTTATTATTATTATTATTATTTATATTATTACACTGGCCAACAAATAAAAAAATTTTGCTGCCAAGGAATATTTTATCGATTTTATAGTATATCGGGTGTGCTGATTTAGAAATGACATTAGTTTTCTAAGATTGACTCTAGTTCTTGAGATACAGGTGTTCGGGATTGTAATAATATATTTTTAAATGCATATTTTTACAGTATATCCCGTTTATTTTCTATACAATAATAATAAATAATAGGGGCTTACCTTTATATTCTTTATTTTTTTTCTATTTTCAGAACATTATGAGTACTTCACGAAGAGCCTATTTGAATAACCCCAATGTATTCTGCTACTTCTGTGGTGAATATTGCCAGGATCAAAGAAGAAATATTACTAACTTTTTGAAGCAAGCATATCTGGCATTCACTTTGGAATGAAACTTGGAGACCAAAGATAAGTCTTGGGCTCCAAATATGGTCTGTAAAAACGTGTTTCGAAAATCTACGTCAGTGGATAAATGGAAGAAGAAAAGGTTTAAAATTTTGGTGTGCCTATGGTATGGCTTGAGCCAAAGAATCACCACAGTGACTGTATTTTTGGTTTGTGTAATGTGGAAAGGTATCAATCGTTACAAAAAGAAACGTAAATTTGAGAATCCGGGATTGGGAATCAGCAAGGCGACCTGTACCAAACTCCGACGATGTCCCATCCCAGTGTTCACTACACTCCAAGACCTAAGCATTGCGTCTGATTGAAGAAAAAAGAATATCCAGGATTTTGGTGTGCACACGTGGCAGATAGGTGGTTATGAATAATGAAGAAAGTACTTCTACAGAGCAACAGTTCTCCCAGGAAGAGATCAATGATTAGTACGAGAGTTAAGTCTCTCCAAGCAAGATTGAGCTTTTAGCATCTAGACTAAGTGAAAAGAACTGTCTCAGGCCGAATGTAAAATAACTTTTTTTCGGACAAAAGAGGTAGTACTTTTTCATATCTCATTGAACGAGAAGACATAGTGTACTGTAGGAAACATCCCTGACTCCTACTCCCAAATAGGGGTACCTAAATACTGACTAGAAGATTGGGCGATTGTTTATGGATAGTTTAACGAGAAGCTTGAAGTGTGTTTTATTGTACAATGACAATAGTTATGCATCGATTCCAATAGGTCACTCAATCAACAAAACTGAAAGAGGAATATGAAAATATAAAAATGATCTTGCAGAAGCTTAGATATAAGGAACACCAGTGGTCTATATGCGCTGGATTTGAAGATGGTCAACATCTTACTTGGGCAGCAAAGCGGATAAACTAAGTACCCTTGTTTCATATGCTTGTGGGATAGTAGGGATAAAGAAGACCACTGGGAAAAAAGTTGTAGTGGCCCTGCAGGTGGAAAATATGGCTGGTAGGTGCATCAAATTCATTAACGAACCACTGCGTTGACAGGGGAAGAAATTATTTTCCACCACTCCACATGAAACTAGGACTGATGAGCATTTGTTAGGGCCCTAGACAAAGATGGTTAATGTTTCAAATATATTTGCAGATTTTTTCCAGGGTTAAGTATGGAGAAACATCAAAGCCTGATCTTAGTGGCCCTAAAATTCGCCAAATCATCAAGGATGACTATTTCATAAATTCCATGACTGATATGAAGCATCTGCCTAGAAAAGTATTTGTCCTGGTTGTTTCAGAACTTTTTTGGGCACCATAAATCCACTATGTAGAACTCGTGCCAAGAAAATGCTTTTCAGATTCAAATATTGTGAATGCTAAATATGAAGCAATAAAGTTTCACTTTCTACATAGTCACTTAGATCGGTTTTCCGGATAATCTAGGATGTTATATGTGAGGAACAAGGGGAGAAGTTCCATCAAGTATATCAAGTGATGGAAAAAAGTTACCAAGGAAATGGATACACACAGATTGGCAGACTAATTGTTAAGCCTTCACATGATTGTCCACAATTCTGCACACAGAAGACAATCATCATATGACAGCGATTTGTAATGCCATTAATTGTGATTTCATTGTACTGAATTGAATGTTTTGACCTATTAGCATTTTGGGTACTTACTCATTAACAATTTGATATATAAACCGTTTCGTGTTTTTGTGAATGTACGTTAAAACCTAACATAAATTGTTGTTATTAATGTATTTTGTGACCACCCTGTATCTCAAAACTAGAGTCTAGGAAAACGGAGGTCAAATTCGGAATCAGGGCAACAAGTTACCCATAAAATGACCTTCAAATGTGAAAGCTATTTGCTTTCCATGTCAAGTGAATTATTATTATTATCTATTATTATATTATTATTATTATTATTATTATTATATTATTAATTATTATTATTATATTTTATTATTTTATTATTATTATATTTATTATTATATTATTATTATTATTATTATTATTATTATTATTATTATTATTATTTTATTATTATTAATTATTAATTGATTATCGCACTGCATCGGCACCAAACCAGCACCTGGTAACGGATAAGTTTACAGCATGTTTATCTCTCTCAAACTTGACCCCTATGAAGGTGAACGTAACTCGTCGTGATGAGGCTTTACGTTTGCATCACCCCCCGAGGGGGGGTGCTGACCCTAAAAATGGGAATGATCGTAGAAGTCTGAAATCTGGAGAAAGAATTTCGAAGTCGGAGTAGGAGTCAGAGAAGGAAGAGTCGGAGAAGAAGTCTGAGTCAGAGAATCGGAGTGAATACGTCACCACCGGTGCTGGAGCCGGTGCGGTGCTGAGTTAATAAATATTTCGTTTAGTACCATATTGTATCCAAAATATATGTTTTATAAGGTCAAAGAACTCGAATATGAGGGTTGTAAGTTCGTAAATGGTGTCAGGGGGGAACCCTCCCCCCCGGAGGGGGCTCCCGCGAAGAACATGCATGGAACACAAAACAAAGAAGATAGAGGAGGAAGAGGATAAGAGTCGAGGAATCTGAACAGAAGAGACGGAGTTTTGACACGGGACCGGTTCTGGGGCCGTGCGGTCGGTTAATAAATACTCGTATAACAACAATGTTGGTGTCTTATATATGTTATGAAACTGTAGATCTCGAATATGAGGGTTGTAAGTTCGTAAAATTTGTCTGGGGGCCCCCGCGGAGGAGTGTTCCCCCGAAGAAATGCACAGAATGCAAAACAGAAGAAGATGGAGGAAGGAAGAAGAAAAAAGGAGGAAGAATGGAGGAGGAGTCAGGGAACGAGACAGAGTTTTCTCCTTCATGATAAGTAGAGCGATGCTGAGTTAAGTAACATTCGTTTAGCCTCAGACTGAAATTGCTATTTTCAAAATCTCGTTTTCTTTTTATAAGCGTCAACTAAAATATATTGTTTGCTTTTTTATTTTATTAGTTTCATTTTACATTTATTCTTTGTGATTAATTTTTGGTTTTTAATTTAAATTTTTTAATTTATTTTCAAATTTTTATTATTTTTATTTATTTTTTTATTTTATTTGCTAAAACATTTTGTTTTTACTAAAGAATTTATGCTTTTCATGATTATAATCTTAAAATTTAGCGTTTGTACACCAGTAAATTCACTTCACCAAACCCTACCCTCCCACCCAGCCGTGATCTATTGATCTATTGATCTATGATCTATTGATCTATTGATTCATGTCATATTTTGTATAACATAACACAAAACCTTTATTCTTTTTATGTTTATAACCTAAAAAAATTACATTTTACATACACTAAAGCAGTAAAGGTCAGTAATCAAAAGACCACCACTCTATCCTCCTACCCATGCGTGATCTATTGATCTATTGATCTTTTGATTCAAGTCATATTTTTACTAAATTGTTATGTTTAACGTACATATTAGCTGTAAAACAGAAAACTAACATAACACAAAACTTTTATTTATTTTTATTTTACTTTGTTTAAAAATATATTTTTATCAAAATTTTTATTCTTTTTATGTTTATAACTTAAAAAAATTTGCGTTTTACACACCCTATAGCAGTAAATCAGTAAATCATACCACACACCACAAACTCCCTACCCTACCCATGATTTATTGATCTATTGATCTATTGATCTATTGATTCAGTCACATTTCGAGTATCATTTCGGATAAACATAGCATGAAAATAAGTTCTTTATATACTAACCAACGAATATATGCTAACGTAACAAAAGTTTTCACATTGAAACATAAAGCAAACATGATAACCTGAAACATAAGATTATAATGTACAAGTGACAAACGTAACACACCTTACGTCACACAAATAAACTACTAACATAAACAAAGAGCTGTTAACAACAGTAAAGTAACTAATAACTACAAAAAAGTAACCTGTTCACACTTTTTCCAATGCATATCTGCTCACCAGCAATGTTAAGTTTACATTAAACATGGTAATATTTAACAAAAGATTATCATAACCAAGTCTAATATATCATACTGGACCAACGAATGTATGCTAACGTAAACCAAGTTTTTACTTTACCATAGTTATATAACAAAATTTCTCTAACCATTATTACACATACTCCAACGAATAATTGGCACACATACCATAGCTTTTATTAGAACTAACAAATTTATTTATCCAAACATAACATAGGAATAAGTTCTTTGAATAAAATATCTAGGTAAAGTGAAAAGTTACTGTTTTAAAGCAGTAAATCCCATAATCAGTAAATCAAACCACCCGCCCCTTCCCACTTTTCCTCCCCTACCCACTCCTTTACATGTTCTAGGCGATCTTGTGAAAAAAAAATTCAAAACATGATGTTGCGAATAATTGTGTAAGACACAAAAAAAATAAAGTTCGTTATGTAAAAAACTTTGAATAGTCGCTATAGTAACAACTGTTAACATCAATAAAAGCTAACATATCGTAGCCTGAACTCAGAATATATTACAACGACAAACCTAGCATTCCTTACGCTCGAATAAAACGCCACAATATAAAAGTTCCAACTTTAACAACATAATGTAACTAACATTGCATTACAGAACGTTACTGTTCACATCTTTTTTCAACGCATATGTAACATATTCATTGTATTTTATCTTAACATAGTAATGATTTAAAAAAAATTATCATAAACCTTATCTAATTATCATTACCTATTGTTTAAAGTCACATTTCAAGGTGGTCAAAGTTTTCAACATATATAAAGCTAACCTATCAAATAACCTGAACTAGAATATAATGTCAACGACAAACCAACATACCTCAACGTTTAAATAAATTTGCTAACATTACATAGTTCCCTACTTATTAAAGTAAAGTAGCTAACAGGATATACAAAACTCAATGCATCTCCAATTCTCCAACGTATCAGCAAACAAACATTGCACTATTCTCCAACAAATACCTAAGCAAAGTGACCACTATCAAAGATACCAAAATCTTGAACTATGAATTGTACACTACTTCATAAAGTGTCGCTCATATCAATATAACATCTTTTTGAACTATCAATAAACGTAGACATTACAAATTCTCGGGCAAACTTACATTGCTCAGCAAAACTTTACCTATTCCAGCGTTTAGCACAGTCATGCTAGTTAGCACAGTAATATCTTACCAAACCATAATTTCTCTATCAAATCAGTTTTAATTTTTCACATTGTAACAGTATCTTAACAAAAGCTAGCAGATAATTAAACTAGCCTAACATGATCTAACATTACATGGGCAAACCTACAAGATATATCCAATTTTGAACCACGAATAAGACCTTAACCATTCGGAATCACCCCCTCATTACACAGCAAAACTCAAACCATACCTACTTTATCAATATCAGCAGCCAGATAACAGTATATTATATAACAAAATTCTTTAACAAGTATCCAAGACTATCAAAGATACAGCATCTTGAAACTATGAATTGATACTACAATCATCAAAGTGTCTTGCATATCAAATATAACATCTTTTTTGAGGACCTACGGAAATGAAACGTGGACATTAGCAAAATTCTCTGTCGAACATTATAAAATAACATATCGATCATACAGATCAACGATTAAACGCTACATAATATTCCTGAACTAAAAACATATAATACCATAACATTACCTGACAATAACATTAAGCGTGAATAACTGCAATCAACAAAGTAAACAAACTCAAGCTTTACCTATAGACAACCGGTAGGTTTTGGCAACAACTCTCATACAGAGTGTCAAATTTGGCACAATGAAAGCTTATCAATATTAAATATTAATATTATATTATTATTATTGGATTATTATTATTATTATTATTATATTATTATTATTTATTAATTATTATTATATTATTATTCAATTATTATTATTATTATTATTATGATTATTATTATTATTATTATTAATTAATTATTTATTATTATTTTATTATTATTATTTTTATTATTATTATTTTATTATTATTTATTAATTATTATTATTATTATATATAATTATTATTATTAGTTACTAATTATTATTATTATTTTATTAATTATTAATTAATTAGTATTATTATTATTATTATTTATTATTATTATTATTATATTATTATATTATTATTATTATTATTATTATTATTATTATTATTATTATTAGTAGTAGTAGTAAATAGTGTAGTAGTAGTAGTAGCTAGTTAGTAGTAGTATAGTAGTAGTAGTAAGTAGTATAGTAGTAGTTAACTTTGTTAGTTTTGCAATTTATCGTCTGGGGATTGATATTAAGTAAGGTTAGATGAATTTTTGTTATAATATTACTAGGTAATGTACAAAACTTTGTTACGGTAGCATATATTTCTTTGGTCAGTCATGATATTTAAGACAGGGTTATGATACACTTTTGTTAAATATTACTCCTGCTAATCGTAAAATTAACGTTAATAAGTTAGAGATATGCCTGAAAAAAAGTGTGACAGGTTATTTTAGTATGCTGAGTTAGTTTACTTTATTGTTGTTCAAGCCATGGAATTGTTATGTCATAGTTTATTCATTGTGTTGGTTGGTGGTGGCGTGTAATGTGCGTGTTTAGGCTTTTTCGTTGTAATCATTAGTTTTCTTAGTTCAGGTATTGTTATGTTATGTGAAAACTTGGTTACGTTAGCATACATTCGTTGGTTAGTAACTAAAGAACTTATTTTATGCTATGTTATCCGAAAATGATACTCGAGATGTGCACTGAATCAAATGATCAATAAGATCATGACGTGGGGAAGAGTTGGGACTGTGGTTTGATTTTAACTGATACTGATTCTAACTGTCTTTAAGAATTTGTAAAACATGACAATTTAGTAAAAAATATGACTTGAATCAGTAGATCATAGATCATGGATGTACAGGAGGGGGGCTGGGATGGTTGTTTGATTTACTGATTTACTGTTTTAAAGGGCATGTAAAAAATAACATTTTGGTAAAATATATGACCTGATCAATAGATTCAATAGAACAATAATCATGAATCGACATAAGGTTGCGGGATGGTGGTTTGATTTGCCTGATTACTGATTTACTTCTTTAGGGTATGTAACATAACAATTTTTAGTAAAAAATACGACTTGAATCAATAGGTCATCTGAGGGGTGGGAAGGGAGGATGGGTGTTGATTTACTTGATTTACTGATTTACTGATTTAAGGTATGTAAAACTCATTTTTTTAAAGTTATTAACATAAAAAAGAATAAAGGTTTGTGTTATTGTTATCCAAAATATGACATGATCAATAATCAATAGATCAATAGACACAGTGGGGTGGGGAGGGTAGGTGGGTGGTTTGGATTTACTGATTTGTACTGAATTTAACAGCATTTAGGGGTGTGTCAAAAAAACGGATTTTTTAAGATATTAAACATGAAAAGAATAAAAATTTAGGTAAAAAACAAAATTGTTTTTAAGCCCAATAAAACATAATAAATTAAACAAATAAATAAAATAATTAAAAATTTGAAATAAATTCAATAATATTAAAAATTAAAAACAACAATTACAATAGCACAAGAACAATTTGAATACAGATTACAGGCTGAATAAAAGAGCGAACCGCCAATATATTTTAGTTTACGTTTATAAAAAGAAAACGAGATTTTGAAATAAAATTTCAGTCTGAGGCTACCGAATGTTTCTACGTAGACTCAGCAACCGCAACGGCTCCACACTGGTGCATTCCAACTCTGGTCTCCTTCTCTGACTCCTTCCTCTATCCTTAATCCCTTTTCCTTCTTCCTTCCTCCATCTTCTTCTGTTTTGCATTTCTTGCATTGCTTCGGTTGACACCCCTCCGAGGGGCGCCCCCAGACACCCTTTAGAACGTTACATCGTCATATTTTAGAGATCTAGCAGACTCGATAATCATATATAAGACACCACATTGCTGTATACGAATTTTATTAACTCGGTCAACCGCACCGGCTTCTAATCACCGTACCGACTCGGACTTTTTGTCTAGACTCCTCGACTCTTTTCCTTCTTCCTTCCTCCATTTTTCTGTTTTTGTGTTCCATGCATTCTCTTCGGGAACCCCCTCGGGGGATCCACCTGACACCTCTTTACGAACTTACAACCTCATATTCGAGTTCACGACCTTATAACATATATTTTGATACCAATATGGGACTAAACGAATATTTATTAACTCAAGCTTCATGAGCCCGCGACGGACCCTCACTATGTCCATCTGTCATGCTAGGGTTATCAGTCCGCTTGCGAAGGTGGAATCACAACCATACCTCTTACATAAACCCCACTCATTCACTCTTTTATTCACCTTCTTCTACGCCTCGGCTAAACTTCACATTCCTCTCCTCCAGGCATTTCTTCTACTGACAAAATTCACACTTTTACTTCGGTTCCATAAAGCCGGCCGATTCCCCAGCACACTCAACACTATCCATTCCGCTTAACTAACCGAACATCTCATCTTTTCCAGGTGACCAAACCATTTTAATGTACTTTCATCATTAATTCTCTCATTTACTCCTTGTCACACCACACAACTCACTAATTCGTTCATTCCCTCATTTTATCCAAAATTTTCTCACACCTAACACACCCCTAGTATTGTCCATTTGAACACATTGTACTTTAGATTTATACTCTTATTCCAGACCATAGTTTCACAAATATACGCTAACAATATAACAAAATACCTCATTTTTAAGAACCCCTAGCGCACTCAACGACGTAAGTCCCCCTGTACGATCCACCAAGATTTAATTGCTCCATCCACCTTCATACCATTCAAAAGCTTTCCTACTACACTCTGCATAATCCATTCCGTTTTCATCCAACATATATCTAAATATTAAACTGTAGATACAATTTGTTTGCAGTTGCTCACACATCCATTTATAACTTCACACCGCGAGGACTGTCCTCATTCACAACCATAACCTTACTCTTATCTACGTAACTGACAAATCTCCCTATCAATCTTCTCAAACTCTTTTCAATTTCGCCACACAAAACTAAATCATCCGCATATATATAGGTAGGGCAGCCCTCCATCCCTTCCATCTCCATCACATCTAACCCTTTCTCCTCCACCCCTTAATATTCTTTCATAAACCCATCCAATAACTATTTGAATAACCAAGGAGACATAACACATCCCTGCTTCACTCCGCTATTAATATTAAACCAGTCACTTTCAATTCAATTTATTTTTACGCACGCTTTACTATCGTCATACATACTTTTGACTCCATTCAAAAGCCTACCACCAAAACTATATATCACTAACACCTGCCATAGTGCTTCCTTATTAATCCTATCATGCGCCTGTTGGAAATCTATAAAACCTAAATACATTTATTCTTCTTCTACTTTCATTTTCTCAATCATATTGTTTCAAAATGTAAATTTTGATCCACATCCTCTATCATTTCTAAAAGCACCTTGTTCTTCACCAATCAGTCCCTCATTTACTTGACGCACTCTTTTGACCAAAATACCAGTATATATCTTCCCTACAACACTTCATCCCTATTCACTATTCTAAGCAAATTCCCCTTATTCTCATTCTTAACCTTTCCGCTTCCTTACAGAAGAACTTCTTTCCTTGTTAGTCCCCATTTCATCCTGCTTCCAAACTCTTCATTTATCTCTTTTTTTCCTTCTTATGTATGCATCTTTTATTGTTCCTCTTTTCCTTCTTATATAATTCAAACATCTTTCTTTTGATAAACCTCATTGCTGCTTTTAGCACATTCAAACACGCTTTTTTTTTTACTTATTAACTGCTTTATATATTTATATAGTATATATTATATTATATAATATATATATATATATATATAATATATATATATATATATATAAGATCTATATAGTATATAGTGTATATATATATTAAAATATAATATATATATATAATCATATATATATATAATATATATATATATATATATATATATATATATATATATATATTATATATATATATATATATATATAATATATATACAATAATAAATTAAATAATATAAATATATATATATTATTATATTATATTATTAATATAAATATCATATATATATATATATATATATATAGTAATAATAATATTTATATATAATATATATATATTCATATATTCTGTATATATATAGAATATATATATATATATATATATATATATATATATATATATATATATATTCAATTAGCCCTTAAGTATATCAACACACGAAGTTTATTTCAAAGTTTTATTAATAATTACACATATTAAAACAAAATAAAAACATAGTTATTATAACACTAGCTTTCGTTCCTAAATTTTTTAATGGAACCTTCTTCAAGTGTAATTTTTACTGAATCTGAAGTTTCTTCTATGTTAGCTATCCATGAATTAATTTGGCTGGTTATTTTTTTTTTGTCCATTTTTGTAGTATTGTGTCGAACTCATCAATGAATTTTGGAGACCAAACTATTTTTATTCGCCTTCCTGTTTATTAATTCTTGTATTTTTATGACAGTATGACTAACTATTTTCTTTTTTGTTGATTCATTTATATATATTAATGGTGTAATCCTTCCTATGTTGATGCTATGGTTGGAGGTTGTTCTATGATCAGTGAAGGCTTAATTTCTATTGTCTATTCTTAAACAATAACGATGTTGATTAACTCTTCTATCAAAATCGTGAGTTTCACCAACGTAGATTATTAGATCACAATTTTTGCACGGTACTCGCGTAAATGCATTTAGTGTTTGTTTTTTTTGTAATGTTCTGTTTGCGAGGAAGATCTTTTTAATGGAAGGGTAATCAGATGATGTAAATCGATGATGTTATTTGGTTAAATGTTTTTAATGCTTATAGAGTGTGTTTGTGGGAGAGTGGATTTTTGAGATTTGTCGTTCTCTGTTTCTGGGGGTTATTTTTTTTTTTCCTTGTTGAGTGCTTTACTGCATGATATAAATGTGGGTAGGAATGTTTTTTGAAAATTGAATCAAGAAGTTAATTTCGTTTTTAGAAAGGGTGGAGAGCATATGCGAAGTGCGCGGAGAAATAGAGAGGAAAGGATACCAATTTTTGTGGTACGTGTATGTGAAGAGAACCAGTGTGTTTAGTTGGGGTTTGAATTGGGTTTTCTGTATATTGTGTACTGTAAATTTGTGTGTGTGTGCCATGTGATGATGAGTATTTCCTAGAAAAAGGAAGTGGTGTTGTTAGGAAAAGATTAGTGTAACATTTAATGTTGGGTAGAAGGTTGTTAATACTATTGAGATTCCTGGGTTGCTATGACGTGGGATTGCAGTGAGATTGGTATGACAATACCTATACCAAATGATGTTACTGAGGGTGGGAAGAGGGAATATGTAATATATATAGCTCGAAAAGTTCCATAAAAATATTGGCGAGTGTAGGTGAGAGGGGTGAGCCCATACTTAAACCTTTGTTTTGTTTGTAATGTTTGGAGTTAAAATGGAAGAAGTTTTGTTCTAGAGTTAAGTGTATAAGTTTTTTAGAATAGGGAAAGGGTGAGAGAGAGAGGATGTTTTTTTTTCATCTATATAGCGTTCTAGAAAAGAGAGTGTGAAAGGGACAGGAACAGATGTGAAATAGAGAATATCATCGAACTGTGTAGTGTGTGTGAGTTTGAATTAATATTTTTTGTTTTTAGGATAAAATCTTCAGAATTTTTTAAATGTGTGTGTGATATGTTGTTTATAAGTCGTGAAAGTTGCTTTGAAATCCATTGGCGAAAGTTTATAGGATTACGCAGCCTGTGTTGAAAATGATTGGGCGTAGGGGTGTTTTTGTTTATGAACTTTAGGTATGCCGTAAAACTGTGATATTTTTGGTAATGTTGATTTTAACGACCCGAGATGGGTCTTCATGCATCTCTCTGAGTTGATCTCCAATTAGTGGGGCTCGTCGCTGAAAATTGTTAGGTTATGTATAGTAAAGATTGAGATATGTTGATGGGTGAGCGCATTCGTGAAAGCTTTGTATAACTTGAAAAGTATACGCTAATGATAAGCTACAGTGTAAAGCCTAACTGAACACCTGTTTCATATAGCATCAAACTTGGTAATTATGATAGTTAGTTTCTTTGTAGGGGTGTAAGGGAGTAGGTTACGCTTTGTGATGCTGTGATAGTTACTTTACTGATATTAAAGCAGTGTACTTTTTAAATGTCGACTCCTTATTCGACGTAATGTATGTTTGTTCCTTAGTTTAGGTAATTATGTTGCTTACGGTTATTAAACTTTATGATTGTTAATACCTACTACTACGTATACTACACTACTACTACTACTACTTACTTCTTACTACTACTCTACTACTACTACTGGGGGAATAGTAGCTGACTATAATAATAGAATAAGTAATAATAGATAATAATAGATAGATAGATAATGAATTAATAATTAATGAATAATGAACACTAATGATTAAATAGATAATGGGAAGTAGATAAATCAGATATAAGTATATAATAATGAATAATAATATAATAATAATAATAATAATAATAATAATAATAATAATAATAATAATAATAATAATAATAATAATAATAATAATAATAATAATAATAATAATAATAATAATTGAAAGCTTACTTTGTGCCAAATCGCATCTGTATGATGCGCTGTTGCCTAACCTACCAGTTTCTCTATAGTAAAGTTTGAGATTGTTATGCTTTGTTAATGTCGACAGTTTATTCACGCTTAATGTATGTCAGGTATGTTATGGTACAATATGTTTTTAGTAGTTCAGACAATATTAGTATAGCCGTTTATTTCTTGATCCTGTATGCATCGATAGGTTTTTATGAATGTTTGACAGAGAATTTTACTAATGTTCACGTTATTCATAGTTCAAAATGATGTTGTATTTGATATGCAAGACACTTTGATGAATGTAGTATCAAT
>JABUQX010044656.1:25000-55094 GCA_015478945.1 Trachelipus rathkii
GAAAACTCAAGCACCATGGACAAGAAAAATTTCCAAGTTTTTAAAAAGAAGAGAACAAATCACACTGTTAATCCCAAGCCTACCAGCCTTATTTTAACGTGATTTTAACGTGATACCAATTTTAAGATAACGAATACATCCAAGCAACATACAGAATGGTGGAAAATGAACACAGTCACTCCGTTAATACCCAGGCTTTCCAGCCTCGGTCTAACGGTACTATTTCTGTGAATATTTTGGTTACCACCTACTCTCTCTATTGAAGGACTCACAGATTACATCTTTAGATGAACTTCTGTTTTGTCTCTTCAGCTCTCTGGTTACACTAGAAGAAAGATTCATCCATGTATGGTATTACGTCTACATAATTGGCACCTCATACCAGTGTTAGTATACATGGATGGATAACCAGAAGAAATGAATCACCATAAGTATATGTTTAGCAGTATATGCAATACAACGGCGGACCACAACTATTGCTACTATGTATATGTATTGGTTATCTTGGGGGAATAGAGAATAATCAATTTCAATATAGCGACATGCTTACAACAATGGAGGACCTTATACCTCTAGCACTGTATTATCTTTAATCAAACTGTGTGCATCTAAGTGATTCATATTTTCTTCAAAGCTTCAACCATTTCTGACAAGATTCCTCAATCGGATGATGATTCGCCTTCAATGGAGACCACTTTATCTACTGAGCAAAATGACCAAAATGCTTTTTAATAATTAATTAAGCGAGTTTAGATTTTTGGGGCGGCATGTATTATATAGTGCTCTTATTATATAATGCTAAAAAACAAAATTATTTTAAAAAGTGTTTTTAAATAGTTGCCAATAAAAAATAATTTCTGAAAAAATTAGACAATTAAAACAAAACGAATTCATGATTGAGGGGTAACATTTTTGCATCGATTTTATTTTGGAGCATAGAAAACATTTGTTTTATCCTGTATTATCGTTTTTTTTATAATAATAATAATGTTATCATATAGTGCTTCTATGATATAATGATTGTTTATAATGTTTTCTTTATATAAATTATTGCTTATATTTTAAATAGCTTTGTTTATAAGACATCTTGCAAAATCCATTTTTTTGGCACGTTTTCTTATGTGCACGCGCTTTTTAAAATCAACTTATTTTCTTTCCGTGGAAGTCCTTCGCGAATAACCAATGTAACGAACCTTAAAGTTTAAATATTTCTTTCTAAAAGTTTTCCTGTACTCATGTGATTTGCAACCAATATTTTTTATGTATTAAATATGAAGTTTAAGAAAATTAACCAAAACTATAAAGTTTTCTATAAAACTATAAAAAGAGTTCTAACAATTTTATTATTTACTGGTTCACACAGTCTCAAGTAGCCGGAGACATTAAACATATCCCATAATATTGCGAAAAAGACGACTCTAACGGTGAATGCGATTATTTTATAAGATTTTGATTCCGTTTACCTTTAAACAAAAAATTTATTTATTTATTTATTTATTTATTTATATATTTATTATTATTATTATTATTATTATTATTATTATTATTATTATTATATTATTATTATTTCATTATTATCGTATTATTTTTTTTTTTATTATTTATTATTAATTATTATTATTATTATTATTATGTATTATTATTTAATTATTATTATTATATTATTATTATTATTTTGTATTGAATATATTATATTATATTTTTTATTATTATTATTTATTATTTATTTTTTTTATTATTATTATTATTATTATTATTATTATTATTATTATTATTATTATTATTATTATTATTATTATTATTATTATTATTATTATTATTATTATTATTTTTATTATTATTATTATTAGTAATTATTATCTATTTATTACTATTTTATTTTATTAATTATGATTATTATATTATTATTATTATTATTATTATATTATTATTATTATTACTTATTATTATTATTATTATATTATTTATATTATTTATTATTTTATTATTATTATTATTTTTTTTTATTATTAGTAGTAGTAGTAGTAGTAGTAGTAGTAGTTGTAGTAGTAGTAGTAGTAGTAGTAGTAGTAGTAGCATTTTTTTTGCACAATTTTCTATGCAAAAGTTAACTTAAATTTATTTTTTCCTTTTTCATTTTAATTTTTACGTTTTATATTTTCCATTTTTATTCTTTTTATTCTACATTTTATTATTTTTTATTTCTTTTTTTATTTTTACCTTAAATATTATTTTTTAATTAATATTATTAGTTATTTTTTATTTCTAATAAGCAAAATCAATTAATCACCTAGGCATACCTCACCCCTCCCAGGTTGATCAAGTGATCAATTGATTATAATATTATTATTCTTTGATTTTTAAGATTTTTAACTCCATTTATTGTTTAAATTTAAATTTTATTTCTTAATTTGTTTATTAGGCTGCTTTTTTTAATGTTATTAAGTTTTTTATATTTTAATTTTTATTTTATTTTGTTTCTGCTTAGTTTTTTAAATATTTCAGTTTTATTTCTAATCCTGCTTTTAATTCTCCTTTGTTTATTTTTTATATATTGTTTTACTTTCACTAAAATTTTTATTTGTTTTATTTACTGATTATTTTTTTTTAATTAAAAAATTATCATTTATTTTTATTTTATTAACTTTGCATTTTTAATAGGTATAATCACTTAATCAATTAATCATATAAGCATACCCCAAACCTTCCCCTCTCTGATTAATTAATTAATTAAATTAATTTATAGTTACCAACGAATAAACGTTTTCAAGAAATATATAGTTTTAGCTTTTTAAATTTTTTAACGGTTGAAAGTTGTTCAAGATTTAGGTTTTTATTTAATTCTAGGATCTTGGTATTTGTTTTATCGTTTTACTTACAATTTAAAATTTTAAATTGAAGTTGCAAACCTGTGTTATTTTATTTTGGACTAAGACTAAAGTAAGGGACAGATTTAGGTCTTAAAATACCTTATCATTTTTTTAACAGTTAATCGTTATGAAAGATTTGTTCTGGCATAAACTTTTCATAGGCTTTACAAACGTCCGTGACTAGCGAGCTAATTTCGAGTACATGAAATGCCACAACTCTAACTCTCATCCTAACTGTTTGCTTCTCTCTGAAACTCAGATATCAAAGTATTTATAGTTCTATCTCTTTTAATATATCAAACTATAACTTATTTCATAATTTCCGTTCTAATGATGGAGTTTGTGCCTACTTAAACATAAACACTCCCGTAAAACGTTTGGAAAATCTCGAATCTCCTAATTTGATTGTTCTATATTTTTAAATGTCTTCTTACTACTTCAATAATCTTGTGGTTTTGCAATTGTTCTCTTAATGAAACATATATTGCTGTCTCTGGTGTGTCTCACTATTTCTAGCATCTTCTCATTCAAATACTGGGGTCCTCTATTTAGGAGATATCATTGTACTCAACACTGAATGGTTATGGTCCTCTCATTCTGATCCACGAGGGGAGGAGGACGAATCATTTATCATTCTAAACAATTTGGATCAATTGATTAGGGTAACCTTCACAAATTCCAGCTCGTCCCAAGCAATTCTTGACTTACGCTTCCCCACTAGTCATACACTCTATAAACACCTCATCTTCGCTCAAATTGATAACTATGACCGCAATCCAGTATTTTTTGATATTCATGCTTCTCTCCAATAGCTTTATCCTGTCTTAAGCGTATTTTTTGGCACTTTAATTGGGTTGATTGTGGGGCTTTGCGTTGCTTCGATATTAACTATTCCTTTAGTGATAAGTTTAGCACTGAAGACGCTACAGTTTCTGCAGAGGAGGTGGGAGCTGTATTCGTTGCTGGGGTGAGCAAGTTCATTACTTCTTCTAAATCTTTTTCTCCCCAAAATCCATGGTACGATAGTGTTTATTTTCTCGCCATTCAGGTTAGGGACAGTGCGTATTGGGAGTGAAAAATTTTTCGTTCTCCTATCACTATCGCTAATTTCCATTCAGCTTGGAGTCAATGTAGAGTTACTATTCGACAAGCCGGAATTTCGCTAAGCGAATGTGATAACTTCTTTGGTTCTCTAACTTAATAAACTTTTCCGCTCTTTTGCCAAAAACATCTCTAACAACTTTGACAAATTTTCCTTCCCTCCATTTATTCGTTCTGATATTTCTGTTGCTAACACTTCGAGTGAAAATACTAACATCTTTAGACTCTAGCTTCCGTATAATTCAACCCTAGACGATCTCTAACAATTTTCCCTTCCTTCTTATCATTTTGAATCCCATGTATTTACTTGCTGTTATATTTGATCGGGAACACGAGATCCTGAAATTTATGAACGTTCAGATGGCAAGTGGCCCGGATATCATTCCTCCTCGAGTTTTAAGGGAGCGTTCTTTAGAACTAACTCCATCCCCTGTTCAACTATACTATTTCTCTCAATACTAACACTCCTTCATTTTCAATTTGTCCCAAAGTAAGGTAGTCGCTCTGATTCTTCTAACTATCGTCCTAAAGCTCTCCTTTTATTCTGCCTAATACTCTTTGAAATCCTCTTGCAACCTCGTTATTCTTAGAGCCATCTGGGGATCTTATTCCCTTCTTTTCGATCATCAGTAAAGCCTTCAGCTGCTGCGAGATCTACTGCTGGTATATTTTCTATGTCATAAGATTCTATTATCTCTTCTATCCTCAGTGACTTTGGGGATCTTGTGTGGAACGCACTGATTCTCAAAAATTTGGAACCGGTACTATGGCTATCGTCATGCTCCTTTTGTGGGTTTTCTTTTTCTCTTTGCTTTCTTTCTTATTTTATTCAAGTCACCCGATATCGTTTGTTGTTCTGATAGGGCAATTCTTCCCTCCTTTAATGTCACAGTAATGTTCCTCAGGGTTTCTGTTTCATCTATCCCACATCTTCCCTATTTTTCACTATCGTTCCCTCAGAAATCTTATTTTAACTCTGTCCAACTCACATGCTAACTGATTCTTACCCTCCATTCCTCTAACCATTTCAAATTTGATCCCTCTTTTGTGTCCAGATTTGCTGCCCGTTTAATTCTTTCATACTTTATTATTGCTGATCTGGATAGAATTTCCCAGTGAGGTCTTCAAAATTTCTACAAATCACTCTTTAAAAACACAAACTTATCAAATCTCCCTCTCAAAGATATATCTTAAACTTTCCTATCTCTTTTGATGATTCTCTCAGTCTGTTTCTGTTACAACGATAAACTTACCACGCCCTTAGAACTAAACCCAAATATATCTTGAAAAACCTCTATTACAATAATTCCTAGATTGGCAAACGATTTTCAACCTTCTCAATCACTCCCCAGCCCTATACATATGTTCTCTCGGTCCGACGGTTGTATTATGTCTGCTCTCATACTTGGAGGGCTGAGTCTTCAAATTTGTGCCTTTTCTGGACTAGATTAAAGGCCTTATAAAACTGTTCTGCATAACTTTCCAATTCAATGACCCTTTATCTTTCTGCGACGCATGGCACTTGTACTATCCTTGTCTCTTTTCTATGGACTAATCCAGGAGCTGACACTCGTGCATCACACCACCTTTACGAACGACCACACACCATTCGTAAATTTGCGCATTGTGTGAAACAATTAATCAACCCCAGGTTTCCTTCTTACACCTGCATGTCCCTTCTTTCGCAGTCCCCTCTTATTTTGTTGGTAATTCTCTGTCCCGCTTCCTGTGAAGTTTAATTTCTCCTTCATTTAAAGAGTTGCGTCTGCGCTTAATTCCAAATCTTATCCTTTCTTTTCAGCGCTTGACATTTTATCACTACCTCCTCGAATAGGGTTTTAGCCGTTAGCGGTGGTGCTAGTCATAAAAATTGATAATATCAACATTTAGGGGGTGCATGTGTATTTAAAGATGTAAGCATATCTTGCGTGAGTTTCTTTATGTTTCCAAAGTTGTTTCCAGTTAGTGTTTACAGCTCATTAGTTTAGGTATAGGCTCTTGAGGTGATAGTTCATTAATGTGTCATTGAATATTGTAAGGTATCGGGAGCTATACATAATATGATTGTTGTTTGGTTTGATAGAAGGTCTATTGTTCGATTACTATGTTTTAGGCTGATGTTAGAATCTCTCCTTTCTATCTTGGGGCAAGTGTACATGACCTGATTTTTTGAAGTAAAATTTCTATTTATCAATAGTTATTGTTCAAGTTGGTTTATGCTTTTTTGTAGTTTTCGAGATGCGCAGTGTATAGATACAATTTGGGTTGTGATGTTTCAGGTTGACAAGATAACAACTGATTTTTATGGACGGGGATGTAGGATAAAGAATGCTGTGCATGAAAGTTAGCAGTGTGGGTGAAATATTGAGTCCCTGGGGAATTTTATTATATTATTAGATTTAATGGGAGGGATGAATGATTTTTATTATTTGATCAGTGAGGAAGATTGCTATTTTTTTTTGATTGGTTGATTTATATTTATTGCATTGTCTATTAAGTAACGACGGGGAAACATATCAAATACCTTATTGAAGTCTTGAGCTTCAAAAAATAAGCGAAAAGTTGAGGAGGATGTTGAGGAGTATGGTTGGAGTCATCAAGACGTGTTGAGTCAGTTCTGTAAAGTGTGTTATGGAAGAGAAGTTTTGTCGGAAGTCATGTAGTGGGTCTGATAGGGGGATGTAGGTAGAAAATCTGAGAAGGTTTAATTTTTCAAATACTTTGGATATTATAGAAAACAAGAATATGGGTATGTAGAGGAAGGATTATTAGGTATCTTGTTTGTTTTAGTATTGTATTGCGCAAACGTGTTTCGAAATAAATGGTAGGGTGTTACGCTGCCATGCAATGCTAAATATTTGTGTTAAGGCTGTAATATCGATTAGTCTCAGGACGTTTGAGGTGAATGTTGTATATGTGGCCTAGTCGTTCAGCTTGTGAGTTTTTGAGGTTTTTATTGATACCATAGGATTCTAGTGGGTGAATAAGGGTTGTCTTTGGTCGACATTTAGTCTTTTTAGTTTTTTGACATTTGTCTGTTTGTTTAGTTTGTGTGTTTATGAGTTTATGACTGATTTTCGAAAGTGGAACATGAGAATATTGAATTGGATATTTTGCTACTTTTCATATAGATGGCTTCAAGGGTTGGTGGTCGTTCGGCGTGAGAAGTTAGGATTTTTTTAATAATACGCTGCATTTAAAATTTAGTGATTGGGGCATTGCTGTCAGCTATTTTTCTGACTTGTATTAATTAAGTTTTTTGTTCTATTATTGAGATTTGTGATTTAGTTAATCTTGTCTTGGGTCAGCTCTCTGTTTTTCTTAAATACGCTTCTTGGTTTGAAGAGTAAGTCAATTTTGGGTTAAAAATTGGGATTAAAATATTTGTGGTAACCATTTGGTATGAACTTAATAGGTGCCTTTTTTATTATTTCATTGAAATGTTCTTTTAGTATATATTATATAGTAATATATATAATATATATATATATCATATATATATTATACTATATATATTATATATATACTTATATATAATATATTTATATTATATTATATATATACATATATATTATATATATATATTTATATATATATATATATCCTAATATAATATATATATATATAATATATATGATATATATTATATATATATATAATATATATATATAATATAATATCTATATATATATTATGATATAATATATATACTATATATATATATATATATATAGTATATATATATATATATATATAATATAAATGATATATATATATAATATATATATATTTACTATATATATATATAATATATAATATAATATATATATCTATATATATATATATAATATATTATATATATATATATATAATATAATATATTATAATATCATAAATATATATAATATTATATATATATATATATATATATATATTACATATATTTATATATATAGTTCTAAAACCCCAAAAGATAACAAAAATTTATCATTTTATCAGGACGTATGTTGAACTTAAAAGATACAGCTGGTGAAATTGCCTAATAATTTTTTTTATAGAGAAACTGTTTGTGCAACTCCCAAACTCGTATACCTGATCATCTTGGAGATGAACCAAACATTCTAGACCTTTTCCTAACCTCTAATCTTTCTGCTCATTATTCCCTATTAAATACCTTCTCACTGCGGGTTCACCGATGCACCTCATCTCTGTATCCTGTTCTATCTCTTTAAGTCTTCCGCAGGAAAAACCAAGCCTACCGCAAGGAAAGTTTCTGACACTTAGGTATTGCTAACTGGTCAGGTTTGCCATCGCACTTCTTTAATTTTCCATAGAATGAATACTGCTGGCGAGAGAGGGGGCTCTCTGAGTGTGCTTAACGCATTTCCAAGAATGCACGGAAGCGTAAATTTTATTTTATTTTTCTTCAACTAAACCTAATAACCTTGGTTTAACTCTGCATGTACTCGTGCTATTCGTCACAAGGTCGAAGACTTTAGGAATTACAGTTCTTTACAAACTCCAGAAACTCACGGAACTTATGATTCATTTAGGATTAATGCAAAGTCTAATTTCCGTGACACTAAAAACTTTCTCTGCATAAAATGCAATAATCTTTGCACAAAACTTTGCCTCTAATTCCACATTAGACGATTCCAGTGTTATTCTTCTTCTCCAAACACTCCAACTAATTTACTCCTAACATGTAATTTCTTCTAAAGATGTTATTTCCGCTCTCTCTATTTGAGCTAAACACTAAGAAGGCATGCGGTTCTGATGGAATTCCTCCTGTGATTCTAAAAACTTTAGCTTTCGGCTTTGCATCCTGACATGATAAACTATTTCGACTCTGTCTATTCACTTCTGCATCCTTTCCGCTGGAGACTTGCGTTCCCCAACCCTTGTTGATAAAGGGAGATCCCACTCAACCCTCTAACTATCGTTCTACTACTTTAACCCCTGTTCCCTCTAAAGTTTTTGAATATACCCTCAACATTGAGATTTATAAATATTTAAATTTTTCAAATCTTATCTTGATCATGAACGTAAGAAGCTTTGCAAAACTCACTGGAGGAAGCCTTCGCACCGCTCTCTCCCTGATGCTGTTCCCTAACTCTCTTCAGCATTTGGTGAATTCTGCTGCTGTAGCGCTTTGCATGAAAGCCTTTGATGGAGTATGACTTCAAAGCTTTTAGTTGCCCTTTCCCTCCTTCGGTATCTATCCTTCTCTGTAACCATCTCTCTGATTCCTTCTCCCAAACTTTGATCTGTGTGAGGGCCGTTCATCATTAAATCTATAAATAATGCTGTTCCCAAAGACTTAAATATGAGTCAAGAGTTACTCTCCATCAGCCTTGGGGATTCAAACACTGGACTCCCGCGTCGCTGAGTTAACAGTAACCGGTCTTGCTTATCAACTAGGTCATCCACGTCCCTATCCAACTCTTTTTCAACTTTTCATTAATGACCTTCCCTCTATTACTTCTTTGCTCTGCCTCCTTTGCCAAAGACTACTTGCACCACGTATATTGCTCATTTCTTTAAAAGATTTTCAACCCATTAGCAAATAGCTTGCACTAGGGGAGACAGGAAACTAACCTCTATCTTTCTCGTGAGACTCTAATTTGGACGTGAGAACATGAGGCGAAGCTAGCAAAAAACGAAAAGAAAATAATATATATATATATATATATATATATATATATATATATATATATATATATATATAACTATATATATATATATATATATATATGTATAACATATATATATGAATGGTTGAAGGGACCCTGTATATGGGTGTCGTTCCCCTATGTATACGAGTATGTACCAAACATCTGGGTGGGTTTCTTCAGCAGCTCTCGCCAAAAAAAGAAAGAAGTAGAGCCAGACAGGCATTTTTGCGTTCAGCACTCTCTGCTGTCTTTCTCTCCAGTCTTTTCTGCTGGATTGAATTGCTGTCAGCTTGCTACGCATCGCTTTTCAAATGACCTTTGCTCTTCAGGGTTATTTACTATCAGCCTCCTCCAGCAGGTAAAATCATGCGACTTCAACTTTCGTTCTCTGTTTCAAATATTTCAGACGGCTTGGTATGCTCCAATCCTATATACATAAGTGAAGTAAGTCTTGACCTTTAGTTCCCTTTATGTATTTGCCTGTGACTTTCAATACCTTTGGTTTCGAAATGTTCTTTTAGTTGGTTAAGAATTTTAAAAGCTGAGTTTGTGAGAAGATTTATTAGTTCTCTTAGTTTTGGTGGATATGGTTTATTATAGGAGGAGATATGTGTATATATATATATATATATATATATATATATATTCTTATATATTATGTCTTTCTTTCTATTATTATATCATAATATATAATATATATAATATATATAATATATATATATATTTTATATATATATCTTTTAATATATAATATTTTTTTTATATATTATATAATATATAATATGTATTAATATACTTAATAATATATATATTTATCTCTTTATAATATTAATAACAATAATAACAATAATATATATATCCCAATATATATATATCTTTTATTACTCTATATATTTTATATATATATATATATATATATTATAATAATAATATATATTAATTGTGGACTAATGAACATTTACTGGATATAGTATGGAGGTTAATATGGTTCTCTTTCTATCTTTAAGGTTAAATAAAATAGCTGGGTTTAGCAGAACTAACTCAAAAGATGTAATAATAAATGATTATTCATCTTTTACAAACACCACTCTTTATACTTTAGTAATATAAATCTTTTAAATATGATTAAATTAATAGATAGTAATAAGTAATAATCCCCATAGGAAATATTGATCAGTGACAGTAAAGACCAAATAATCCCTTTTGAGAATATCAATAATTCAAACCTGGAGGATCAACCATGATCAGTTATGAAAATAATATGTTCCTCTGTGAGCCTTTGTTTTCCATGCTGACCACAGACCATATTGGCGATATAACGGGACTCATATCTACAGATTTTCCCAATTTACATGTATAAGATATTTTGTAAGTGTTTTTAAAAATGGGTTACTACACAAAATAACTAATGAATTGATATTAAAAGTTTAAGAAAAAATATTATGTGCATGGTGGAAGGAACTTATAGTTTAAATGATATTTTTAGTGTCAGTTTCAGTATGAAGGAGTGGAAGAAGTTTGCTCATTCTTTACCTCCACCAAATCGATAAAGTGGAGGCTGCTCGACTGCCTCTGATCAGTATGGGGCACACTCAAAGTACCCTCCATCCAGAAGGTGGGGTACATAACAAAGTACCCTCCACCCAGTCCAGGTGGGGAGGTACACTCAAGTGCCTCCAAAATCATTTACAGCAGCTCAGAATCAAAACTGGGTGCAGATTCATTAGGCTAGCTCATGTAGCTCTGTCGGTTTGAACTTCGTTCAGGGTTGGAATTTTAATGTTACATGTAAACCCTGTACCAAATCCTCCCAGGGTTGGGACTTGGTTTAGATAAACCCAGCCACAAATGCCACTCTAGGTTGGGGCCAGGTTTCAAAACCTGATACAAATCACTCCAAGTTGGGGCCAGGTTTCAGGTAAACCCCGATACAAATCACTCCAGGTTTGGGCAAGGTTGCGGGTGTTTAGTCAGGGTTAGTTTTGGTATCCACTTATCCACTCCCTTGAAAATAGGGAGGCCATCGTCAGGTATATTTACAGATAGAAAAACAAAAAATAAAATAGAAATAATAATAATAATAATAATAATAATATTAATAATAATAATAATAATAATAATAATAATAATAATAATAATAATAAAATAATAATAATAATAATAATAATAATAATGTTATTAATAACAATAATATAATAATGTATATAATAATAATAATAATAATAATAATAATAATAATAATAATAATAATAATAATAATAATAATAATAATAATAATAATAATAATAATAATAATAATAATAATAATAATAATAATAATAGCTCTACATAGTAAGAATACTATCCCCATTAAAAATCATAACAACAATAATAATAATAATAATAATAATAATAATAATAATAATAATAATAATAATAATAATAATAATAATAATAATAATAATAATAATAATAATAATAATAATAATAATAAAACGATGTATAATAGCCAAAAAAAAATTTAACATATAAAGTAACTTCACAAATGTGTCAAAAAAGTTCTATAAAAAGACACAACAGAAAATATTTCATCTAAACTTCTCCAGAAGAAAAATCATGTCCACTTCTCAGAAAGGGTGTCCATAAGTCCGAAAAACTCTAAAGTAGGGGGCTTAAAGCCATCCTGGAGGTTCAAAGGTAAGAGCGTCGGACTTTCCTCTCAGAGTCGCTTCGTTGAATTCTTTTTCCTTTGAGCTAGAAGAAAAGGATCATTTCTTCAGGACTTAAGAGCTTTGTTGAAGACTTGTATAATGTTGCAATATTTTAAATTTTTATTATCATCGTTTTATTATTAACTTAAAATATTTGTCTTGCCGTTCCCTAAATTGACCTGTTTCTGCCTGAAAGATACCTCAGTTCGGAGGGAAATATTACAACATTACAAGTCTTCAACAAAGTAAGTCCTGAAGAGAAGAGAAATGATCTCCTTGGGAATAGTCTTCTTGGCTTTCAAGGAAAAGAATTCAACAACGACTCTGAGAGAGGAGGTCAAACGCTCTCTTTTTTGGACCTTTTCCAGGATGGCTTCTGTAAGCCCCCTACTTTAGAGTTTTTCGGATTTATGGACACCCTTTCTCCGAGAAGTGGACATGATTTTTCTTCTGGAGAAGTTTAGATGAAATATTTTTTGTTGTGTATTTTTATCGTTTTTGCCATTTGTGAAGTTACTTTATATGTTAAATTTTAATTTTTTTTTATAATACATCGTTTTATATTGTGGAACTATTAACAAGAAAATATTCATCGCAGCCACTACAAATTAATTTCTTTCTGCCCACCATGAAAGATGCCTCGGAAAGGTTCGGAGGCGAAATATTTTTATTGCCAGTCTTCAACAAAGCAAGTCCTGAAGAAATGATCTCAGCAGGAATAATTTTCTTCTTAACTTTCAAAGGAAAAAATTCAACGAAGCGACTCTGAGAGGAAAGTCCGACGCTCTTACCTTTGAACCTCCAGGATGACTGTAAGCCCCCTACTTTAGAGTTTTTCGGACTTATGGACACCCTTTCTGAGAAGTGGACATGATTTTTCTTCTGGAGAAGTTTAGATGAAGTATTTTCTGTTGTGTCTTTTATTTTTTGACATTTGTGAAGTTACTTTATATGTTAAATTTTAATTTTTTGGCTGGCGTATACATCGTTTTTATTATATTGTGTGTGGAACTATTATTTAAATAATAATAATAATAATAATAATAATAATAATAATAATAATAATAATAATAATAATAATAATAATATTAATAATAATAATAATAATAATAATAATAATAATAATAATAATAATAATAATAATTTTAATAATGATAAATGAAACGTTTGCATATTTCAAGATGAAAAATGCATTCACACACACTATCATCCTAACAAACATACAGATAAAACCTAATAATAATAATAATAATAATAATAATAATAATAATAATAATAATAATAATAATAATAATAATAATAATAATAATAATAATAATAATAATAATAATAATAATAATAATAATAATAATAATAATAATAATAATAATAATAATAATAATAATAATAATGATGAATATCTAATAATAATAATAATAATAATAATAATAATAATAATAATAATAATAATAATAATAATAATAATAATAATAATAATAATAATAATAATAATAATAATAATAATAATAATAATAATAATAATAATAATAATAATAATAATAATAATAATAATAATAATAATAAACTTTCTACGCCTTGTGCATACACTATTCTTTCTCGCACAATTTAACCCTAGCACTCGTAATTTTACCTCCACTCCAGATCTCAAACTCCACCTTAACCTTACTTTCCATTTTTCCTCAAACCTCGTAATCCGGATTACTAGTGACAAATGTCCACAAAATAACCTGATAACACTCTAATAACAGTCTCCTATTAAAAGAACCTGGTATAAAACCGGTGGTAACTTGATCTTATTATAACATTCCAATAATTTCTTAAATCAAAGAATATAGTGAAAATCTTTCCATCTACCTTAAAATATACTATCATAACCTTTATAATCTTTACATTTTCCGTGATAACTCCTTGATCTGATTTAAATCTTCTACCTTGGTTTACACTATCAATATTAACCAGTTTTAAATACTTAGCAACCTTACGATGTTATTTCGTTTCTCCTGAATTTAACAACTTTATGCAAAAATGACAGTCAGTTTCCTATTTAATTTTAACCTTTGTGAAATAATTAGTTTACTTACCCAGCTTAGGGGAGTTGATGACTTCAAATATGGTTTCCACGAAACCTGACTTCAATTAGTTTTTGCAAACTTTAAACTTTGGATCACTGGACTTTTATCCCTTTGTAGATACTTTATAACAATTTCACCTTTAAACTATCACACACCAGTTTCCGTGACTTTCTCAACGTACATTTCGTTTTCCTTGATAATGACAAATGAGCATTTTCCTTGAGAGAGACAACGTTTCCGCGCACGTAGTTCTTAAGTTACTTGGTTTATTTAATAGTCTATCATATAACTCCCCCTCCAAGATTGTGCAACAATCTTAAAAAGAAAAAAATATATACCAGCACCAACCATCTACCTTACTCCATCCTTCCAGTTGATGCTCTCCTTCGTGCTTCGGTCCTTTTCTCATACTCTATAACCCTCCACATTACGTTTGGCTGTTCCGGTACCGATCCTCTCGACCTTGTAAACGGTGCCCTGTACAGATCCTCTGGTTCTGATGCACTCCGTTCCTGTTGTCTAGCACTGGTACCAATCATCATAGCGTCCGGGACTTCACCTACTTCCATAAGCTCTTCATAAATCGATCTTGGCCTATATTCTGAACCCTCAGGGCTATTCACCTTGATATTAACCTCTTCTAATTCTTCCACCTGATCTTCCTCGTGTGTCTCAAAGTCTGTATCTTGGTTCTCAGTAGGTACTACCTCCGGGTTTTCAATTGAATCCACTACCTCGTCTAAACCTAAATCCGTTTCCTCCTCAACGTGGAACTATCTTCCGGAAACGCTATTGATTTCTCAAATGCCGCAATATCATATTCACTCTCCTGGTCATTATCTGCTTCCACCTCATCAAACCAGTCGAGATGTTCGCTTGTATCAACTGGTGGGGGCATCATGTCAACACTCACCGTTTGTGTACCTTTGTGTTCACCAACCTGGTCCTCTGTCTGCACCGACACACTTCTTTTACCATTTGCTCCCTGTAATGCCATTTGTTTTAACAATCTCCATGCTTCCTTGATTTTTGCTCCTTGTTTCTTTGGTGTTTTTGCCTCCTGTGTTACTTGTCCAACCCATGGTACATGGACTATGCCTTCTTCAGGTACCTGTTCTATCCTTTCTATTTCTCCCTGGTATTCCTTTTGCTCCGGGTCTACCTCCTCACACTGGAAATACTGTCTAAGGTATTCCGGGGGATCCGCCCACACCTTTAAATGCGAGTAATGTACCCTAGCTACCTTTGTTTTCCCTTGTATGTCATAAGACATTCCTCCGGATATGACCTTGGTGATTACGAATGGACCTTCATATTTCTTGCCTAACTTTTTGTCTAAACTCCTATCAACCGTGACAACCTTCCTTTTAACCCTTACTCCCACCGCATACGGTAACCAGTTAGGGTGTCCTTCCTGCCATTTTTCCTGTTGACTCCTCGGGATTGGTATCACCCTTCCTTTTTCATGCCTTTCCACCATTAGCTTTTCCTCTGGGGACATTCCCAACTCCGTATGCTTCGTACCATTGTAAACTAGCACTGCCCTTGTCAAGGAAGTATCCCAGTCAGCACCTTCTTCCATGATGTTCCTTAAGAACTCGGCAAAAGTTCTATTGGCGCGTTCCACAGCCCCGTTACTTGCTGGTTTGTAAAGACTGCTGTAAATGTGTCCTTTATCTATTGTATTAATCTATTGAATAACATATATTTATTATTAACTGATTATCATTGACTCTTAATTTATTTCATTGATTGACATTTTGTGGGGATTTTTATTTATTATTTAATTTATTTAATAATTTTAAATAATCCCCACAAACTGTCTATCAATGAAATAAATTAAAGAATAAATAACAATCCCCACAAATTGTCAATAAATTAAATAAATTAAGTCAATAATAATCAGTAAATAATAAATATATGTTATACAATAGATAACATTCCAAGAGACAGACTATACGGCAGTATAACCGAGACTCACTATCCTGATACCAGTTCATACCGTGTACTTATAAATTAATTTAAAGTATTTATTCCAAGTACCCTCCCAATCCAGTGAAGGTGGGAAGTACACTCAAGTACCCTCCCAATCCTGTGAAAGCAACCTCAGAATTCAAAACCGGGTCTACCAGATTCGTGTAGGCTGGGATACCAATAACTCCAGGTTGGTGTCAGGTTTCAGGTAAACCCCGATACAAATCACTCCAAGTTGGGGCAAGGTTGCCGGTGACCACAAGTCAGGATGGTCCCGGTATACGCTCCCTGTATCCACTCCCAGTATCCACTCCCTTGAAAAATGAAAACCTATCGTCAGGTATATTTACAATGATCACACCTAGTACAAAATAGAAATAATAATAATAATAATAATAATAATAATAATAATAATAATAATAATAATAATAATAATAATAATAATAATAATAATAATAATAATAATAATAATAATAATAATAATAATAATAATAAAAATAATAGCTGTACATAGTAAGAATACTAATAATAATAATAATAATAATAATAATAATAATAATAATAATAATAATAATAATAATAATAATAATAATAATAATAATAATAATAATAATAATAATAATAATAATAATAATAATAATAATAATAATAATAATAATAATAATAATAACAATAGCTCTACATAGGAAGAATGCTATTCCCATTAAAAATTATAACAGTAATAATAATAATAATAATAATAATAATAATAATAATAATAATAATAATAATAATAATAATAATAATAATAATAATAATAATAAACATTCTTGATAACTAAACGTGCTTGTAATAACAATATTTAACTGTTATTATTTAAATGACTCTAAAACTACAAATATTACACGTCTATCATTATTTCAATCACATTCACACACACTATTATCTAACAAACATAAAGATAAAATAATAATAATAATAATAATAATAATAATAATAATAATAATAATAATAATAATAATAATAATAATAATAATAATAATAATAATAATAATAATAATAATAATAATAATAATAATAATAATAATAATAATCATAATAATAAAGAAAATATCATATATTAAAGATTCCACTTAAAAATTTTTTACCACCAACACTCGTAATTTTACCTCCACTCCAGACCTCAACTCCATCTTAACCTTACTTCCCATTTCTCCTCAAACCTGGTAATCCAGGTTACCAGTGACAAATGTCCACAAAATAACCTGATAACACTCTAATAACAGTCTCTTATTAAAATAACCTGGTATAAACCCGGTGGTAACTTGATCACGAAAAATAGCATTATAACATTATAATAATTCTACATTAATTCAAACGTCGTGAAAATCTCTCCAAAATCTACCCTGAAATATGCTATCACTTACCTATTCACAATTTCCGTCTTAACTCCTTGATCCTAATTTTAACATCACTTCCCACTTTTAGTTCACTCTATCCCAATATTAATTGGTTGTGAAAGTGATGCACAGAAGGCATCTAGCTGCCAATGGTTTTTGTTTCTCCTAATTTAACGAATTTATTACAGTAGCCAGCATTGTTTCCAATTTATTCCTTTGAAACATTAACTTTTTAACTTAGGGAGTTGATGACTTCAGAAAATATGGTTTCCACGAAACCTGACTTCAATTAGTTTTTGCAAACTTTAAACTTTGGATCACTGGACTTTTATCCCTTTGTAGATACTTTATAACAATTTCACCTTTAAAAGTATCACACACCAGTTTCCGTGACTTTCTAAACGTACTTTCGTTTTCCTTGACAATAACAAAATGAGCATTTTCCTTGAGTCCACGCGCAGCTCTTAAGTTACTTGGTTTCCATTTGTATCAGTCTATCATAATATATATATATATATATATATATATATATATATATATATATATATATATATATATATATATATATATATATATATATTTATCACCACCTATCTCTATATATATATCTCTATATATATATATATATATATATATATATATATATATTTATATATATATATATATATATATGTATATATATATATATATATATATATCTTCTTTATGTTCTTTCTTTAACAATATATATATATATATATATATATATATATATATATATATATATATATATATATAGCCAACTTTCCCGAAAGGATAATTCATGTAACTTAAAAAATATAATAGCCATGAAATTTTCCGGTTTCAGCAAACGAATTACGTTAATGATATGAGACTGAAAAAAAAATTTATTTTCTTGTTACACCTATTCGTAGCTGCTCAAATATTTGTATAATCTTAGGTCAGCGTACGCTCTCTTAACCTTCCATTTCTGCAGTAGTACTACGAGAACAAGTTTCCAAATATTGTTTTTATTATTAAGCTCTGGGAGAAAATGTTACTTTCAACTTTGTGCCTATTTTGGGGGAGGGTTCGAGCCGACGGGAATTACAGAAGGGGAGAGAAGTCCCAGGGAAGTCCCAGGAGGCCGAAACCCCGACTCTGCCATCTTTCTACCTGGTTTACCCGCGCAGGATATCTTTTAGTTAAAATCAACATTTGGCAACCTTAACGTTCTCTCGTAGCGATGGAGCTCTTTCGTTCTTCTCAAAAAACGATCATTATCATACATTTTTCTAACATTTTTAACAATTTAAAATTTTATAAGCGTTGTGTGCTTCCACTTGTAATTTCACACCCACTGTTCTTGAAGAATTCTTCCTTTATTATTCTTTCTCTTAACCTATTATACTTTTTTGTTACATTCATGTTGCTTTCGGTAGGCTGATATATATATATATATATATATATATATATATATATATATATATATATATATATATACTATATACTATATATATTTCTATATATCTATACATTATATATATATATTAATATATATATATATATATATATATATATATGTATATATATGTATATATATAATATATAATATATGTAATAATATATATATAATAATATATATATATATATTTATATATAATATATATATATATATATATATAATAATATATATATATATATATATATATAATATAATAATAATAATAATAATATATATATATATATATATATATAATAATATATAACAATAATAACTTAATAATAACCAATAATATGGCAATAATAATAATAATAAATAATAACTTTATATATAATATATATGTTATATATATGTAATATATGTATATATATAATATATATATAATAATAATATAATATATATACTCTACTATCTCCTCATATATATATGCACTGCATATAGCATATATAATATAGCCTTATATTAGCCTTATAATATATCTTTCTTCTTATATATATCTTTCTCTCAACATATATATATATATATATATATATGCTATATATTGATAAAAATAACCCCTAAGTAATTTCCCTCTGCTGGGATTGAACCTGGGCTCTAGCGCAGATGACCGCGTAAGTGTTTGACGACTGCGCCACGATGGACTAAAGAAGGCGCGAGAAAGTGTTCCGGTGAATATATCACCCACCAAACAGGAACCACAACGCACTCTTCCTTTACACCACAAATCACACTCGGGCGTAGGATTCAAACAGAGCACCACACAGAGTGAAATACTTATTAAACCGGGGAATATATTGTATTGATAAGATAACTGCTCATCCTTCTACACCTCATCGCAGTGTGATAGGTATTGATAAAAATAACCCCTTAAGTAATTTCCCTCTGCTGGGATTGAACCCCGGTTTTAGAAGATGACCGCGTAAGTGTTTGACGACCACGCCACGATGGACTAAAAGAAGAGCGCGAGAAATGTTCCTGTAGTGAATATATCACCCACCAAACAGGAACCACAACGCACTCTTCCCGTCCACACTCGGGCGTAGGGTCAAACAGAGCACCACACAGAGTGAAATACTTATTAAACCCGGGAATATATTCAACTTAATAAAATTGCACATTACTGATCCATCTACACTTGATTTTAGTTTGGGAGGTATTGAAAATAATCCCTTAAGTAATTTCCCTCTGCTGGGATTGAACCCGGGCTCTAGCAGGTAAACGCGTATGTGACTCTGTGGTGCTCTCTGCTGTTTGACCCCTACGCCCGAGTGTGGACAGGAGGAGGGTGGTGGTGGTTCCTTGTTTGGTGGGTGATATATTCACTACAGGGAACATTTCTCGCCTTTCTTCTTTTTACGAGTCGATGACGTAGTCATTGTCAACTGCCTGATCATCTGCTAGAGCAGGTTCCAGCCGGAAGATGCAGCAGAAGAAAACGGGAGACATGAAGATGTTTTCGGCTGGAGCTCTTATGGGCCCTCTAAACGTCTAGGAAATCCAGTCAGCGGCTGACTTGACTTGGAAATTTCCATCCTTCGTAAAAATTTTGAATCTTGATGTGTCAAAATTTTATATATATATATATATATATATATATAATATATATATATATATATAACAATAACATATATGTATATATGTATATGTATGTAATATATATTAACCAACAAACATACTATATATATAACATATATATATATATATACTTTATATATATTATATATATATATATCTTTATGCTCCATATATAACATATATATACCTTCACTATACCTTTATATATATATATATAACCATATATATATATATATATATATATATATACTTATATATATACCATACCCTATACTATATATATATATACATATAAGCATATATATTAGGAGAAAAAAAAGCATCATATCGAAAACTAAGATAGATACAAGAAAACTGATAACATATATGGAATCAGCATATGAAATTTGTATGGAAAATGAAAAAAAAATTTAATTTTGTTTTTTATATCTCCAAAACTATGATAGGTACAAGAAAACTAATAACATATTTTGAATCAGTTTTTTTTTTACTAAAAGAATACCCCAGGGTAAACCGCAAAAATGCAAGGAGTTGGGGTCTCTCGGCCTCCTGGGGGACGAGGGGGTGCCCTCTGTCCCACCGTCGGCTAGGGCCTACTAAAAAAAATTCATACGCTGATTCCTAATATGTTAGTATAAAAAATTTGTTTTCCTTTTTTTCATACAAATTTCACACGCTGATTCCATATATGTTTTTAGTTTTCTTGTACCCATCGTAGTTTTGGAGATATAAAAAAAATAAAAAAAAAATATTTTTTTTTCATACAAATTTCATACGCTGATTCGTTATATTTATCATACGAAGATACCTTTATATATATATATATATATATATATATATATCTTAATAATATAATAGATAACAATATCAGAAATATGTTTCAAATATTTTAGTTACATTGTTTCCAAAGTATACAAGTATCTAGATAAGCATGTATATATACTTATATATATATATATATATATATCTTATACTCTACCATGGAGTCGAGGCACCAGACTCCACCGGGTTTGCAAGTTTTCTAAGCCCAGAAACCCTTTTTCAGGCGGGCCGGATCAGAAGTTCAAACTGGAGTGCGGTTAAACTATATAGTTAAACTATATGAAGTGTCTCTATGTTTGCATTTGTGGAATTTTCCGGTCCAGTTGTTGAGGTGTGAGATTTCAAACTCTCTCTCTCTCTCTCTCTCTCTCTCTCTATATATATATATATATATATATATATATATATATATATATATATATATATATATATATATATATGTATATGTAGATATTAAATTATATATATATATATATATATATATATATATAGGACCTTTTCTGTTTTACGCTTGGGTCAGTTTTGATTTTTTTTTTGTTTTTTTTTAATATATTGCTATTATATGATACCAACAATGAATTTCAGTGGTAACGGACATGATTAAAAAATATATAGGACCAGTTACGTTTTACGGATCCGTAACTTTTAAAAAAAATTTTTTTAATAAAGAATACCCAAGGGTATACCCCCAAAGATGGCAGGAGTCGGGGGTCTCTCGGCCTTCCGGGAACGACAGGGTAGGACTATCCCTCGGGGGTCTCCAGAATTGCTCTTTGGTATTTGGGTGTCGCGAGGGTTCCTCCGCCCCCCCTACGGGGTATGGAAAACCTCCCCCTCTGTCCCCCGTAGGCTCGAGCCTATTTTTATTTTTATTTTTTATTTTTTTTATTTTTAATTTTTTTTATATTTGTAATAAGCTTTATACGCTGATTCCAAATATGTAATTGGTTTTTCTGTAAGTGTCGTACTTTTTGAGATATTTAATTTATGAAAAAAAAAATGTTTTTATTTATTTATTTTTTACATTTTTATAATAAGCTTTATACGCTGATTCCAAATATATAGTGGTTTTTCTCTAAGTGTCGTACTTTTCGAGATATTTCATTTTAAAACAATATTTAACAAAATGTGATTTTAAGATATTTAAAAATACTTCGAACTTTTGAATCATGTCCGTTACCACTGAAATTCATTGTTGGTATCATATATTAGCAATATATTAAAAAAAAAAAAAAAAAAAAAAAAAAAAAATCAATTAAAAAAAAAAGGATTATATATATATATATATATATAATATATATATATATATATATATATATATATAACTGCTCATATATATATATGTATATATATATAACCAACATAGCAACAACCAACATAATATACCTGCCTCTCTTAACTGCTGCTCATATATATATATATATGTTATGTCCCAAAAGTAAGTGTATGATGTCGTATTTAATTATGTATTATTGGACTTACCTGAAATTACAAGTTATCTCTTTATAACTAACAGGAGTTACTAGCGGTTCCAAAGTTTATTCTACTTTTCATATAGTGCTGGATGTCATTTTCATGAAGTTGTATTTAGTTCGACTTGCTACAGTATTTTTTATGTTTTCCATCATCCCAAAACGATGACCTTTCAACTTCATTTTCAATTTAGGCAAGACGTAGAAATCGCGCGGAGCTAGATCTTGGCTGTATAGAGGATGTGGAAGTACTAAATGTTTTTCTTCGCCAGAAATTCTATTGACGCGGTGTTGAGATGCTGCGTTATCGTGGTGCAACACCCAATCGTCTCAATGTCTGTGTCTTGATTAGCTGAACTCATTTTTCGAGAAGTCGTTCCAAGAGCATCACTTGTAAAGACGTGATTACCTGCCTGTCCATGAGGGTACAATTCTTTGTGCACAATACAGCTGTCGAAAAAAACAATAATCAGTGTTTTCACCTTCGATTTGCTCATACGTGCTTTCTTTGGACGAGAATAATTTTTTTGTGTGCCATTCAGCACTTTGCAATTTGGTTTCAGGATCGTATTCAAAAAATCATGATTCATTGCCTGTTAAACCATTATCCAAATTTTTTTGCTCCATTTCGATTTTTCCTAGTAAATCTTGACAAATTTTGGCGCTGTTCGCTTTTTGCTCCACAGACAAATGGTTCTTTAAAATTCAATGAACTGCATTTTTTTCCAAACAAGTTTCTTCTGCAATCACTCTGAAACTTAACCGGCTGTCTTTCTTCATCACAGCTCTAACAACTTCCACACTTTTATCGTTTGTTGACGAGGGTCGTCTTCAACATTTTCTCGGTTTTCTTTGAAAGCTTTGGGCATCTTAAAAAGCAAAAAGTGGCAGGATACGCTACAGAATTTGTTACCACTGCCCAATATTTACCTGCATCGCAAAAATATTGACGATAGAAAACACGCCCATACACAAAAAGATGTAGTGCAAAAACGTAACGATGTTAGAAAACACGCCATACATAAACAGATGTAGTGCAAGACTGACTTTGTAAATCTGGTTAAAACTGGTATGGATATGTAGCCTAGGTAACTAGCTACCCACTCGTATACGTCACTTTGGGACAGAGGAATATATATATATATATATATATATATATATATATATATATATATTATATATATATATATATATATATATATATATATATATATATATACTGCTATATATATATATATATATATCAAATCAAAAATTTTCAATTGTCGGACACAGTTACGAACCTGCGTCCTTTAAGATGGTTTACGGTTGTTTTAACCAACAGGACCTGCCAAGCACATTGAAAGAGAAGATTAATCTCGAGGACGTTTTAATGATAGGACTGGTGTTTGAAGGGTGGTAAAGTTATTTTCATTATTATTATTATTATTATTATTATTATTATTATTATTATTATTATTATTATTATTATTATTATTATTATTATTATTATTTTTAAATAGAAAATAGCCTATATATATCTATATATATATATATATATATATATATATATATATATATATATATATATATATATATATATATATATATATATATATATATATATATATATCTATTACTATATTAGTGATATCACGGATATCCGCAACACTCACTCACTCACTCACTCACCCACTCACTCACTCACTCACTCACTCCCTCACTCACTCACTCACCTTTTTTTTTTGGGTTTATTATTATTATTATTACTATTATTATTGTATTGTGTGTGTGTGTATTATTATTGTGTATTATTGTATTATTATTATTATTATATATATATGCTATATATATATATATATACCTTATATATATATACTGCTGCTTATATATTTTATATACCATATATATATATTATATATATATATATATATATATATATATATCAGGGGCGACTCGTGTATAGGTTGCAGGTTTGCGCAACCACCATTTTATACAACTAGCAGCTAGGGTGCAACTATTTATTATTTTTTATTCGTTAATTTTTTTAATAGGATTAAATATTATAGAAATTAAATTGCATCTTATTATAATAACATCCCAATGATTTATTATTTAATGAAAAAAAAAAGCCGTCATTGAATAGCTGTTATTCAAATGTCAAACCAATATGATTGTTGCAGACACTTTACAACACATGTCAATTAAATTTTGAACGAGAAGAATGTGTGTGAAAATATACCGCGTCAACGTTTTATACCTACAACAGGTGGTTGTATATGAAGAACAACCACTTGTTTTTCTTCATAACTGAAATTCATATTTGCACGTACGAAGCAATTATAAAATTAGCGCTCAACATGTCATATTTCATCGTCCCAGGGAAACGATACATTGTGGATAGGTTGCAAATCAGTTTGCTTTTAAGCGTTAAAGTGCGTAGGCTTAGTATAGTTTTGTCAGAACTCTTGCCTTTATAATTAAATGAATAATCGTAAAAAAAAAAAAATATTATAATAATAATAGCATTTAAAATAATTTTATTAATTTTTTTTTATTAAACAGTGGTTATAGGCCTATATTATTATAATTTATCGTGCAAAATGAACTTTGATTTTGAATATGATTAGGATTTTGAACAACTGATGGTGGATTTGAAACTCTTATTTGATTGTTGTATTTAAAATTAGTAATATTTCCAAATGAATAGAAACATTTCTTAACTTAAAAGCACATTTTTATTTTGAAAATATTTTTAAATATTTTTTTTTTAATTAAATGTTAGTAACATATATATATATATATATATATATATATATATATATATATATATATATATATATATATATATATATATATATATATATATATATATATATATATATATATAATATATATATATATATATATATATATATATATGATATATATATAAATTTGCTTGAAGTGTCAAATTCTTAAATGAAAAAAATCCCGTTTTACCATTTTGAACATTTTTATTTTTCGCTACCAATTTTTTTACGAGTTGTGAAGCTCAAAAACTTTAAAACGTTTTTAATTTGACATTTCACGCTCTTAATTGCCCTTACTTTTTCTCTTTTTATTATATATATATATATATATATATATATATATATATATATATATATATATATATATATATATATATATATATATATATATATATATATATATATATCTCTCTTAAACAACTTAATATAAATATATATGAGAGACAGAGATTAGCCCCTAATGTATATATAGGCCCTTCTTTATTATACCAGAGAGAGCAATAAGAATTAAGTCGGATGGTGGGTAATGCTGTCTAGGAATTATTATTTACCAAAAGGCATTTTCAATTTCTGTTTTAAATTAAAAAAGATATGTAATAAAGTTTAATCTATAGCGGCGCGAGTAAGTTGTTACACGGCAGCGCTCGCGCTCAGCGCGCATTTGGAGCGAGCGCTTCAGCGAGCGGTCTGCCATGCATACACGCCAGCCTGCAATGCATTTAGTCTAGAGTATTGTTTTAGTTTTTATTTAACTCAATAAATATCTAATGAAAAAATAATTTAACTACAAGATAAAATAATTTTGAAAATGGAAAAATATCTCATTTAAGACCAAATAAGAAGTGCACAAAATCGAGGTTATGGAACCAAAAATTTAATTTAAAATAAATAAAAAGTGCCGGGCCTATTACGTAGGTCCCATGAGTTCTAAAGAACGGCGAGCCGATTTTCTTTTTAAATAAAAGAAATTGATGTTCAGTTACTTCATACTTATATAGGTAAGTAACAAAAATTTAAAAATTTAATATTTTTACTAACTATACTTATAACTATATAACTATATAACTATATATATATATATATATATATATATATATAAATAAATAAATATATATAATATGTGACTGCTCTTCTATTATATATATATATATATATATATATATATATATATATATATATATATATATATATATAATTGTGTGTGTGAAATTTCAGATGCAACCACCTATAAATTGTACGACGAGCCGCCCCTGATATATATATATATAATATATATATGTATATACTCTTTCTTCACCCTCTTACTACTATATCACACCATAATAATAATAATATGTATATATATAACTCCAACAATATATATATTTCACTATATCTTTACTCTGCTATATATATATACATATATAGGAGTAACGTAAACAATTATTATTATCTCAACGATACACACTCCACTTTTTGCTCGCTTTCTGCTCTGTCACGCAGAGCAAACCTTAAAAAAACATACGCACGCACACACACACACATATATATATATATATATATATATATATATACTATATATATATATATATATATATATATATATATATATATATATATATATATATATATATATACTATATATATAAGCTTACTTTCGTTTTAGTCGTTCTAGGGAACTCCACAGATTTGGAAGTATCTGGATTTACTTTATGAAAAACAATCATTCACGTGCTTAATAATATAATTCGGTGGATAGCTAACAAGTCGGTAGAAAGAATAGTTTTTTTTAAGTATTAAATGTAACAAGCCCTTATTAATTTTATATATAGCCTGTAGATGTCAGAAGTTATACGTTCTTTTGATAGGGGGATTTACCTGGCTCCTGCCTCGTTTATAATATTTTGCCACAAAATTAATATAGATAAATTAATTATATATAGTGTTATATATTTAAACAAAAATGTATTTCTTAATTTTATCCATTTAGGAACATTTACCTATATATATATACATATATATATATATATATATATATATATATATATATATATATATATATATATATATATATATATATATATATATATATATATATATATATATATAATAATATATATATATATATATATATATATATATATATATATATATATACAGACGTCGCCAAAAAATTAGCAATTTTTTTATTTTAAGAATTTTTTAATGTTTTTGGATAGAAAAATTAAATTTTTTAAATGATTTTTATTAATTTTTAACAGGAATGAAATGGCCTTATCTAATTACATTATTTTCAATGCATATTACACAATTTTAATATTTAGTAAACCATCCTTTAGCCTTTTTGAGGGAATCTATCCTTTGTGGCATTGAATGTACTAATATTCTGCATGATGTTTGAATGCTTTCATTTCGGTGCCACACATTAATTAGTGATTCAATCAACTGATTTTTATTTGTTATGGTCTCCTTTTTCATTTCTTTTTTTAAAATAGACCACAAATTTTCGATCGGATTCATTTCGGGGCTATTTCCAGGCCATGGTAGTGTTTGGATTCCATGGGATTCCAAAAATTGTGTTACAGTTCGACCTTTGTGACATGGAGCCGCATCATGCATAAATATGAAATCTTCATGCATCCAGAACCTTACTTCTTAGCCCAATCCTGCAATTGAGGCAACAGGTGAGATTCAAGGATGGTTTTGTACTGCTCCAGCCTCATTGTACCTTTAACAATCTCTAGTCTACCCGTTCCATACACTGACATCAAGCTCCAAACCATGACCTGAGTTGGATGTTTCACTCTCTGTTGGACACATTCGATATTAAAAGCCTCTCCAGACCTTCTACGAATGTACTGGGAAGATTCATCAGTGCACTGGATGATCGATTCATCACTGAACACGACCTGATGAAAATTAAAAGCCCAATGTAAAATTTTGAAAAAATAAATCAAAATTTCATATCAGGGAATATAAGGAAATATTAATTTTGAAATGAAAACCAATATGAAACTTACATTTTCCCAGTCCATTTCTGTCCAGTTGTTGAACTGCTTTGCCCAAATTAAGCGTCTCTTAGCATTTAGTTCGGTTATTTTTTGCTTTTTGCGGGGACGTCTTGCCATCAAACCAGCTTCCTTAAGACGCCTATTAATTGTTCTGCAACTTAAAGCTACTCCAGCTGCAGTAAGTGTTTTTTGATGCATTTTGCAAGTTGCTCTTCTGTTCTTAAGGGCTTCTCTTATTAAAATTTTGTCATCTCGGCTGCTTGTTATACGTTTTCTTCCACTTTTTTCTTCTTCTTTGGAGATAAGCTGATGTTTTTCAAAATTTTTTGTTTCATTCTTGAAATCACAGATTCACTAACATGAACTTTTTTTGCAATTTCTTTCCCAGAAAGGCCTTCTTTTAATAAAATATCTATTTGGGCAGCCTTAATTGCATTTATATCTGGATTTTTCCCCATTTTATTAGTCTCAACAAGTTTTTACGAACTGAAAACTTAAACCAAAAATATTTTCAAGCACTTTCCTCAAAAATATTATTTAATTTATACTTTTGCACAATAAAATCTTTAAAAAATGTCAAAATACTACAGTATAATATACTGCGCAGTTGAAAAATAAGATATTAAAAAAAAAACATTAAATTTGTCAGAAAAGCGTAATAAGCAACTTCACAAGAAAGAGAAATTAAAACTGACAAAAACTCCCCTCGAGCTTACTTAAGACACTGCTTCGGTTAACAAGAAAAAAATATGGTAAACATAGCTTTAAAAGTTGCTAAAGGTTAATAGATTCTTTAATTATTATTGTGTTTCTTATTTTATAATAAAAAAATTGCTTAGAAAACAATTAAGATAAACAAAAAGCATTCCAAACATAGAAAAATGTTTCTTAAAAAAAAATTGCTAATTTTTTGGCGACGTCTGTATATATATATATATTATATATATATATATATATATATATATATATATATATATATTTTTTTTTATATATATATATATATATATATATATATATATATATATATATATATATATATATATATATATATATATATTGATATATAAGAATAATATATATAATAATATAATAATATATATATCGTATTATTTTATATATATATATACTCTTCTATGTGGCTTGCCATCGAAGAGGCCCGCATGTAACCAAGCTATGGCATCTGGGAGATAATAACCCAGCTTGGGCAGTTTATGTCAGCA
>JABUQX010044657.1:0-12500 GCA_015478945.1 Trachelipus rathkii
GAGATTCTACCTAGCTCATATTACTATATACCAAAACTTGACCCATACGACTTCATGATTTCAAGATATTTTATTAATAAAACTTAAGGATTTTAGATTAAAAATTTTGGGGTAAATTTTTTCCGAATAAAAGTAAGAACACAAATTAAAAATGTTTTTTGGGGGAGCAAGTTTTTTAAGGCGAAACAAAAAAATCATATAAAGTGTTTTCGTATGACAAAAAAATCTACTGCTATTTTATTTTCCAAAAGAACTTGTACAGCATACAGGTCTTCATAATATCATATTTATTAACTAAACTAATTAGGAGTATCGAAGAAATGGCAGTATATTCGAAGTTTCACGAAAATTTCGCAGTTCCTAATATCTAAGTATTCTTTCAGTAAAACAAAAGTTCTACTGTTAGCTAGCATTACCAAACTTAACAAATAGAGTTTTATAGAGCATGAATTTCTATTACTAAAAGCATTAAGGATTTTAATCGTATAGCAGTTTTCAGGAGTATCACTGAACTTTTTTTCTAAGTTAGCGACAGATTTTTTAAGCTGTTGACTACAGCTCGAAACAAAAAAGATTTACCTGGCTAACTTAAACCGAGTTCAAAAAGTTAGACCATAACGCGCATAATCAGATATACTACTTTATTACTGAAAACGACAAAGATGACTAATTTTGCTAAGGCATAAGTATCACTCTTCTCCCCTGAGTATTGAAATCTTTCAAGTTACACTGAAATCATAAAGTATTTCTACTACAGCAGACGAACAAAGAAATTATGAAGCACTTAGATCGTCGAGTGCTATCTCACCAAAACATAATGGAAAATATAACAAGGATTCATCCTACCCAGAAAGATTTCATACTGAAAGAACCAATTAAGGATCGTTATGATATCGGCAGGAATGAATAAGCGCAGTAATTTTCCGGAGGTATCCAAATTCTTTTACAGGAGGTTACCATGGGGCAGACATCTAAGATAATGTTTCCGTACGACAGAAAAAATACTGCTCTTATTCTCGTCAAAACTTTACCCATAAAGCTTCCTGACTAATAGATCCTATTCTAACAACTAAAAATTCTGGAATTTCTAGATGAAGAGAAGACAATTAAATTGACCAGAGTTTTCCGCGTTCAACTTTTGAAATTAGGGATGATCTAAGAATAATTTTGTAACCGACTAAAAAATATACTGCTTACTATTACTCAAAACTTTGACCCATACAGACTACATGATTATATACAATATTTATTTTCTGAAACATATCATTTTAACTATGGAGAAGGGCAGTATTTCCGAAGTATCAAATATTTTCCAGTTACGTACAGTCTAAGTCTTTCTTTGATACGGACAAAAAAATCTAGCTGCTTCATAAATTACTCAATATTTGGCCCTCCCATCTAAACAATACTCATACAGATCCTCATGAACAATTGACTATTTTTTTAATAAAAGCATGAATGATTTCCTAGAGAACTAGAAGGAATAGCATTATTTCCCGAGTATCCATATAATTGGAGAAAGGGATATCTAATAATTTCAATATACGACAAAAAAATATTCTTCTAGACTATTATCCAAATATTTAATGTAAAACATTAATGATATCCTATTTTAATTACTAAAACATTAAGGATTTCAATAGAATAGTATAATTTCTAGAGTTCCAAAAGTTGTGGTTATTGTAATCTAAAATATTGTTCGTAAAGGACATAAAACAATCTTTTGCTACCTGTCACGGTGTATTAAAACAACATAGCTTACGTCTACAATCACTTCGAATTTACTTACTATCCAATGGCCAGGCCCCATAGACAATATGCTGAATACATAAGCTGGATGTCTACGTCCTGATGCATCTATATAAACTTCCAATCTCCAATTGATTAGCTCCACAAACCGTGTATGATAACACTTTATATAATTTAAGGAAAAGTGACTACAGGTCTGCAAAAGCCGAAGATGTCTGACGGATAAGTTTCAGAAGAATATATGGTGACGCGATCAGACCGGTACAGTTATTCTATACCGCATAGCTAAACTGACGTGGTCAAGATTAATTGTTGTTGTCGTAATGATACTAAAATTTTCGAAATCAAAATCCTATCGCTATAACTATTACTCTAAATTATTTCAGTATAATAGAACAATAAATAATTCGCAATCAACTACTTAGACTATTAAAGTGAAAAATCAATAAATGGAATAGTCTTGGCGGAATCAAAACAAAACAGAACCAATAAATACTTCTTAAAATGAATTTTAAATACATGTAAACAAAAGAAAATATAATTGACTCTTTCTTAACAAGCTTCAATGAGGCTGGACATTAAATCAAACAATATACAAAGGCATATATATATGATATAAAGTCAGTATTGTATATATATCTAGTATACTAGAATTCTAGCGGATGTTGAAAACGGTCAAGTATATATATATATAGGTAACTTCAATATAATAACTACCCTATACTTAACGTTCCCTATGAGCCCGGCATATCTACTACCTCATACGGTATGATAATAAGTCAATAAGTTTAGAGAGGTTCGGTATCACAATGATCAACGCTGTGTATAGTCGTCCAGCCCCAGGCTACCATCCTCGTGAGGGAAAAAATTTCCCGACGTACCTTCAACACTCGACATTAGCATATATCCACCACTGGCGAACTATCTTTACGTAACGTAGCCACGAGCCCTTTCAACAAATACAGCAAAGTATATACAAAACCAAGCATCCCTAAATAAGATAACCGCTCTAGTGGCCGATGATTAAACTATAACCCAATCTATATAAAATTCACCAAACGCTAAAACCTAAGTTACTACTGATATTCATGGTCATACCCTATATATATATAGTAAGCATACTGATAGTCGCATCCCTAAACCTTTATGCCATATATACTATATGACTATTAAGCTATCAGTACATAATTTATACTACTCCGCTATATCTCATATAGCTACGCCGCATGCCTTCCTATTCCGACGGCCCGACGTGCGCGGGCCCTCATACCTATACTTTTATACTACTAAATAAAAACAAAATAAATATATACTTATATATAATATGCTATATACCTATATATACTTTCAAATATATATATATAATTGTACACTATAGCCGTGTAGTATGTTCTATCAATTGGTTTCATAATATCCATTATATATATACTACTGAATAACTACTTCATCTGACGTCACCCCCCGTATAGTACTGAAGTTTATATAGATACTATATATACCCCATGCCCACTAACATATATACTGAACGCAGAGGTGTACCAAGCCAAAAATACCTAATGAGAGCAGTTACCAAACTAGTGCTCCATCAGTTCTTCCTCTATTACATATCCAAAGAATCCTCTTAAATCCCCGAAATTCAAAAATGTCTGTTTGTTCTATGTCGTTTCGCATTTCATAGACTCAGCTGAGGTCCGACACAAGCACCCTCACAGTTAAATCGTTAATATTCAGCGATACTTAACATTAACTATATGGGTATTAACTTTTTATAATACGAAACCATATTTATTTCATTTTCAATACAGAGAAATAACAATTTTGTCAATAAGAAACCAATTCTAATATTTATATTTATTGCTCTGAACAAAAACAATAGACTATCTATATAAATTTACAATAAAAACCTGTGCTACAAAAATATTATTCAACAGTCAAATCACTTGAGCATCCTGACGATTGTACGAGGCTAAGGATATTTCTGCTATATATCGCAAAGAAAACATAGCTGACACAGACTGCTTACGAGAGCTCGTCACTGTAGAATTCCCGGCACTTTTTATTTATTTAAAACAAGTAAACATTAAATTGATATATCCAGGTTAGGTTGAACGGTGATAAAATATCTCAGATCAAAGACTTAAATTAATGACATTTATATACATTGCGATTTAAAAAGGATAATAAAACAAATAGAATAAAATAAATATGAGATATTAAAACATATATCGATAACAATAAAATAACACTGTCGACACCTGAAAACAACTTAAAGGCATAAAAAAAGTAGAGACACTTTACTATAGCAAGAATTACAAAAAACGTCAATGCATTATGCCTTCTAGCAAAAAATAGAGAGTGTGCAAAAATGCTTACCAGCGGTTTAAACGTAAAGATTACTAAAGCTATGATACCATACTATTCAATAAGCCGATAGATGTCATTAGTAGCTGACGAAACAAGTATAATACAAATGTTCCGAATTAGAAGAATAATTGCAAGTGCAAGCACAGGGGACATGGGAGATTGAGGTTTGTAACGTACCCTTTCATATCAGAAGGACTTCGAACACATTAAACGCTGCATTAGCAGAAAGAAGGACAACAAATTCTAGAGAATTATCAATTCCTGCAAACATATAAGTCGTAATTTAAAATCAAATAATTAAAAAGCTTTGATGAGCATCTAAATAAAACTGTTTATAATATATATATTATATAAGATTATATATATATAATATATATTATTATAACTATATATATATAATATAATGATATATAATTTAATATATATATATATATATATATTATATATATTATATAATATTAATATATATATTTATATAAAGTAATATATATATAAATATAGTAAGTAATACTGCATAGTAATTTATATATATACTTTATCATATAATAAGTATATAATAATAAAATAATCATAATGAATATAATATATATATAACTATATAATTATTACTATATATATATATATATATTAATATATAATGTATTATATAGTATACTAGTACTATATAAGTAATATTTATATACTATCATACCATTATAATTACATAAGATATAGTACTAGAGAATCAGCAATAAAATAAACTACTGATATATATAACTAAGTACATACATAAATACTACAAATAATGAGAAGGAGCCATATAAAAATATTGAACGATTGAGAAATATGTCAATAGTATATCAGTATTTACTAAAAACTATCGATTATAATAAATATATATATAAATATAAGTACCCAATATAATACACTAATGATATCTTATGATATATTAGTATTTATTCTACTAATCGTATATTATAGTATATTAGCTAATATACATGTATGTGTACACTATATATATATAAGTAAATATAATTTAGTATCTATAATCTATATATGATAGTACTATAAATATACTTCATATAGCATATATATAATATATATATAATACTAGATATAATACTATATATATTATGATTGTTCTCCACCTCCCTTTACATAATAACTGTGAAAATGATCAACCAATCGTAAGCGACTACCTAACACATCAAAGTGAAAACCTGCGGTTGTCTAACAAAATATTCCATGATTGATCGGGACGACGATGACTTTCGCCTATAGATTTTTTATCATATCTTTGACATACAAACTCATCATCTGTTAACATAAAAAGAAAAATATATTATCTTCTATAATATATATACTTTATGATATATAACTTTTTATATATTATAATATACTATATATATATATATATATATATATAACCTATACATATATATATAGATCATACCTACTGTATATATAGCTATATATATCTCATATATTATATAATATAAGATAGACTAATAGAACTTCTTACATATTACAGTGATACATTAATAAAACTAATATATATATAATTACATTAGTATCGACAGCTGATAATTATACACTAGACTAGTTATCAACTGGTAACAATAAATTATTTAATTAGAAAAAAACCAAAACGTAAACTTAGGCTTATAATTAAGATAATTATATAAAGTAAAATCTTAACTAATATCTAGTATAATATACTAACTTATAATATATATACACAGTTAGTTATACTAGCTATATACAGGTATATACTATAAGTAACCGTATATTATATAAAAATAGTCTTTCTATAGTAGCTACTAATACCTCCTTATATATATATACATATTATATAAATATATATTATACTATATATATATATATTATATATATATATATATAATTATATTTAATATATATAATATATATATATTAAATAATATAAATAATTATTATATATATATAATAAATTATATATATATATATATACTAATATATATATATATAAATATATATTTAATATATATATATTAATATATACTATGATATAACTATATATATATATAATATAGTTTTATATATATACATATATATTATTAGTATATATAATATATATATAATATTATATTAATACTATATATATATTATATATATATATATGATATTAGTATTATATAACATCATATCACTATGTTCTGAATTGGGCCCTCCCATCGCATTATACGAGTACATAGCCACAATAACACAAGGAGACGGGCACCGTATTAGGCCAATAACCGTCACTCTGTGGCAATCAAACATCAAAATAATTGTTTATATAGAGTATTTTACAATTCCTCCCGCATGTACATAATCTAGCTTATTTTCACAAGCAGATCATGCTTGCAAATATTTTGCTATAATTATTTATACATAAATACATTTCTCTAGTTCATCTCTTTACGAATCCATCTTTGGCAGGTGCCTCTACGGTTAATCCAGGCATTCCTTTTGATCAGCATGATTATCATCACATACAGTAAATCTTTTTACATTTACTTCCAGTAGAGTATTCCTTATCACAATCGTATAATCAAGCCGGATCTGAGGGTAATCTTCTTTTCTTTCAACAAAATAGTCCGCTTCATTAAACACATCTACGATTTTCACAGTAATTTTCACGTAAGGAATCTCTTCATCATTTTTCATGAAAAACTTTTCATCTTCAATTCCTCCTCTCAAATTCCATCCATTACTCTTCTCTCTATCTCCCTTTTCATTTGACTTTCGTAGATCATCTGAATATTCGCTCATATCTTCATAACCTCTCCAACACTTTTTATTCATCTTCTTCTTACTCTTATCTACAGCCTCTCTATACACATCTGTGTATTTCTTTCTGCATGATTTTTCTTTCTTCATCATGTCTTCTTTAAGCATTTTGGCATAACTTCTTACGTAATCCTTCAGCATCTTCTCGCATGACTCTTCCTCTTCTATCACCTCATCTCCAAGATTATTGAAATCTTTTCGCATAGTTTCTTCTTTGAACTTCACGTCATGCTTTTCCAAACTGATAATTTCATGCACTCTTTTTACGTAATTACACCTCTTCTTCTTTTTCAATCTTCCTTAACTAACCTTTAACTTCTATATCTGCTCCAAACATTCATTTTTCTCATTTTTGTCAAAACACTACGACACTTAGTGATCACTATCTTCTTTAGTGATTCTATAAAACCTATACTTCTCTTCTCAGTCTTAACTTGTGAAGACTCTTCAATATCCTTCGCCCAACAATACTGCTGAATGGACTTTCGCGCTATTATGTTACACAGTAACATCTTTCCTAATTTTTCTTCTCTCTTGCCATTTTCCTCTTCAACTTCTACAATATCTGGCATTTGCCGAATTTGACAAAATGTTTTCTTCTCCACCTTCTTTTTCTTCTCCATTCATTTTGGGTACTTTGAGTACGTCCTGGTGGGCATTCCCATTCTTTTGTAAAACTTGGGCATCTGCTTGGCTCTCTTTCGCAAGCTTTAACGTCTTATTCATGCGTTCTTGCAAATCAAATACATAATGGTATATTGATCTTGCCTCATCAGGGTTAATATCAACCACCCATATTTCATGAAGTATTTGCATAGGACCTCGCACAGTCCTCCCATACAAAAGTTCGAAAGGTGAGAACCCGGTGGAATCTTGTGGAGCCTCCCTGTATGCAAATAATAATGGTTCCAGAAATTTGTGCCACTTCCGGACTTGTTCGTCGCACATTCTTTTCAGCATACGCTTCAGCGTACCGTTAAACCGTTCAGTAAGTCTCTGGCTCATTGGATGATAGAAACTTGAGAACTTTTGCTTAATGTTAAGCATTTTAGTTACGTCCCTTATCAAATCTGAATGAAACTGGCGTCCATTGTCGCTTAGAATCTCTTTAGGCACTCCAAGCCTCATAAAAATAGATACCAAGCTTTCGGTCACTTTCTGAGCCGTAATACTCTTTAAGGGTACTGCTTCTGGGTACCTAGTCGCTGCATCCACGAGTGTCAACACGTACTGATGTCCCTCGGATGATGGTGGCGAAATTGGACCTACTAAATCGATGACGACTCTTTGAAAAGGTTCTTCAATAATTGGCATGGGACATAAAGGAATCCTCTTCACAGCTCCTTTAGAACAGGTCCTTTGACAAATGTCGCAGGAGTAACAGTGTCTGGACACGTCTTGGTGTAAGTTCGGCCAGAAGAAGTGTTGAGTGATCTTCCCCATAGTCTTCTTAACATCCTGGTGGCCTCCAAAGATCTCATCATGAGCCACTCTCATCACTCTACTCTTATATTCTTTAGGTACCACAAGTGTGAACCTTTCTAGTTGATTCTCAACTATTCTTTTATAAAAAAGGCCGTTCTTTAAAACATACTTGTTTTCACCTTTCTCAAAGACTTCCATATCCTCTGTAGAGTCGCGTCATCTCTCTGTCTTTCTTTAAATTCTTTTCGGTTACTGATCAACTCAGTAATTTGATCATCGTGAACCTCTTCTGTCTGGTTCGCGGCTGCGACACTATGTGTCTTAGAGCTGTCACTGTGGGGCATTCTGTCATTTTCCATTATGACATTATTTACACAGATGTCAAATTGACTCTCATTTTTTTACTGTACTTTGTACATTTAACCCCTCAATAGTGTCTGGCACTTCCAAATTACTTCCAGTATTTTCTTGTGGCGCAGTGTGAACTACTTTACGTTCATCAGCAACTGTATCTTCATCTCCAAAGAAGGAAATATAGGAATTTCGTTCCATGAACAATGGTGTATCCGCGGTTGTATCTTCATTCACTACAAGCATGATTGACGACTGTTTGACAGACGGTGCTTCCTCCATAAACTTATCTTCTTCCGTTCTCGCCTCTTTCGAAGTATGATTTTCTTTTTCGGCTTTGCGCCTACTCATAGATTCTTCAGTCGAATCATCCTCAGCACGCTCGTCAATAGGGAACAATAACTCTTTCTGAGTTTCTTAGTCTTGCACAAGGTGCTGACCGTGACACTTAGTAACCTCTCACGCGAGATTTGGCTGGTATGGGGGTAATGCCACTTCGATATTACCAATAATCAAATCATACACGACCTCTGGCGGCACTGCTGCGGTCGTTCTACCCACGAAATATGGGGTGTCGATCTCGACGTTTGCGAGTGGAACTTCTCGTGTCGTGCTTTATAAAATTCTCATGGTTGTGTGTGTGTGCCAGTGTAGCACTTCTTAGGCACATACTTTTGTCGTATGACCACCAAATTACAACCGGTATCAATTAATATTTCAACATGATAACCATTACCTTTCCCAAATGTTATAGGCAAGTTGTGCGAATTGCGATCAAATCCGCCCACAACTAAAGTGTCTTCAAAATTATACGGTTCTTCACCTGAGAACTTCAGGACTTCATTTTCACTGTGAAAACCTACGGACGCTGCCGTACTCTTGCCGTCTTTCTTTTGCCTATTTTCAGAATTATTAAAATTCTTGCCAATACTGTTGAAGTAAGGAGGGCATCTACAATCACGGGCTAAGTGTTCTTTTCTTTGACACCTGTAGCAGACGAGTACAGCTCTAGACTCGCTGCTACTACGACGTCTTTCTTGTCGCTCATTAACCCCATTACTATTTTTTGCTGCATTTTCCGTTGTTCCTGGCATGTGTTGGTTGGTATTCTTTACTGTTATCGTTTCTGTGATAACCATTTGTATTGACTCTCGATCAAAAATTATTGCTGTTGCTGTTGTTTTTCATATTACTTTGACTCTGACTTCGTGCGTGACCTGACGTAAGTTTTATGTGATGAGCTTCAATGTAGTTATCAGAACTACTTATAATACTTTTCATATCCTTGTCTTTCTTTTCTATCAAATAGGTGGCAAGCTCTTTTGGTACTGTGTTCAAATATTTATCGATTGGAAAGAAATCGATCATTTCATAAGCGTACATTTTAACTTTGGCCGCGGTCAACCATTTCCGGAGAGCTTCAACAATTCTGCTTATATATACACTAGGGCTATCATCTTCATCTGGGCGTATATTCTTATATTTTGTACAATATCCACTTTCGGTTAAATTGTATCGAATCAATAAGGCTTTCTTAAACTCTTCGTAGTCTTTCAACTCTTCGACCGTGCGTTTACTAAAAACATCCATTGCTTTCCCAGTGAGGAATGTACCACGTACCATAGCTTGTTTTTCCTTTGGCAAGTCATTGGCTGCTGCCTGCTTTTCGAACATCAACAGATATTGTTCTATATCGTTTACTTTCTCAACGAAATTCGGCAATTTCAACTTCGGATATCGGCTTGCGTTAGAGATGTTATTTCTGTTTGAGAAGCTTTGGGACGCTGCTAAAGTAGCTTCTTGTTGCCGTTGGCGTTCTTCTGACTCCAGCTTTATCTTTAAAATCCTTTCTTCAGATTATTTTGCGATTTTGTCGGCTTTTAACTTCTTCTCCTTCAATGCTGCATTTATTATTTGCTGCATTTCTTCTTTGCTGCTCCATAGTACCATAGCTTGTTTTTCCTTTGGCACGTCATTGGCGGCTGCCTGCTTTTCGAACATCAACAGATATTGTTCTATATCGTTGACTTTCTCAACGAAATTAGGCAATTTCAACTTCGGATATCGGCTTGCGTTAGAGATGTTATTTCTGTTTGAGGAGCTTTGGGACGCTGCTAAAGTAGCTTCATGTTGCCGTTGACGGTCTTCTGCCTCCAGCTTCATCTTTAAAATCCTTTCCTCGGATTCCCTTGCGATTTTGTCGGCTTCTATCTTAGCCTGACGTTCACGCTCATCAGCTTTGCTGCATTTATTCTTTGCTGCTCCAAATCTTTCTCCATTTGGAACTTTTGCAGCTCCATTTCTGCCGCTCTGGCTGACTTCTTTTCTTCTGCTTCTCTAGCCAATCTCTTTTCTTCTATTTCAGCTTCCCTTTGTCTTTCACGCTCCTCTCTCAAATAACTTAAAGCCTCTTGACTGTCAAGCCAAATTCCTTACATCTAGCAAAAAGTTCTTCTCTTGAAGCCATCTTTTCAATCTTTGAATCAATAAACTAATCGTACGTCTCAGAGTCACTTACAATAATGCACGAGTCAAAAATAAATTTTCTGTGTTTTTCGAAAATTTTACCTAACCCGATAGCGCTGCAGAATTTTCCGGGAAACCAAAAAATATAATAAACATCCTGAAATGTATATATATATATATATATATATATATATATATCTACATATTTTATACAAAAATATATATATATTTAAAAATATATATATATATATATATATATATATATATATATATATATATATATATATATATATATATACTTTATATATATATATATATACTCTACTATATATATATATATATATATATATATATATATATATATATATAGACTTCAATATTATGTAAGAAAAATTTACAAAATCGGGCGAGAAAATATTGTTTTCGGCGATTTCGCCCGTGCGAGTAGAAACTCAAATTCTCGGAAAACGATATTTTCACACGTAACGCTTTTTTCAAATTTTTCTACTCTTGTCCTTCAAATAATAATATATATATATATATATATATATATATATATATATATATATATATATATATATATATACTAACTATATATTCTTCTATATATATACATATATATATATATATTTATATATTTGCATAACGTCAGAACGTTAAGAGGATTATGCTGATTTATAAATTATTGAAGGTCGGTTCCAAAGGTAATTCGAACTTGAAAATATCAATGTGCTTGACTCAAAGGTAACTATTCTTTTGGTTCAAATTGAGACAAAAATATGCGTAAACTCTTTTGCAAAGAACACATAAGAGCATGAGGATGTCATGTATGGACACAAACAATTAAACGGATAATTGGCTCTGCTTCAAATCAGGCAATGTTCCAATGATGCTTTTACGTGATGAGAATATCAACAAACAAAAAACTTATATAAAATATTTCGTTATTATTTCAAACAAAATGTTACGATTAGATCAGGTTTCAGTGTCTTGGTTGAAGGTTGACCCTTTTATATATCACAGTAGGGTTGTCTGAGCAGGCTTTGGTCTTGCCGATCGATTTCGAACTTACTTGCGCCGGCGGCGGGCCCCAGAAGACAATGTGCTGAAGAGATACGAAATAAAGCTGGATAAAATAATAGAGATAAACTTCAAATCTCTGTGATGAGAGTTCACGACCACCATTGGCCACTTTAATATATATTAAGAAAAGTGACCTACCAAGTTCTGCACCGAAGATCTCTGGATTGTTAGATGTGACGACGGGTAAGTTTTCTACCCGATACTAAAACTGATGGTCAATATTTGTTGTTGTCTAATGTACTAAAAATTCTCATCAAAATCCTATGCATATA
>JABUQX010044658.1:0-15000 GCA_015478945.1 Trachelipus rathkii
TCAAACTTAAGTGCACTCTCTTTTTTGATTCAAACAACGGCCCTATCTAACATTCACTTCACTGTATGTCACTGCACCCACACTAACATACAATACATATGAGATTATATCCTACGCTCTTCATTAATTTCATATTATTATTATTATTATTCCCAATTTCCATTAACCGATATTTCTAGACCAGTTTTCACAATTATGATATTCTATTCATTATTCAAAAGAAATATGCATAATCGCACATCTCATTTAATTACTTTAATAGATATACGCTTATCTATTATTATTACATTATATAGGTATGGACATATGTCACATATATTCCATACAACATATCCAATCTTATTGACCTTTTCAAATTATATCTAAATTTATTATTTACTATTAGATATATTCCAGAACGAGTATTTATCTATCACAACAAATAATCATTACACTCATAATTATTACGATATTAATTATTAAGCTCAGATTATACCTTACTTATTATTATCAATTGGTCATCATTCAATATATATATGAGCTAAATCTCCTCACTCTCCTCCATTCCCTGCCCACATCAGCGCAACACATTAATTAATTTCAAACCACACCAACTCATTGTACCGGTAATTTTGCTATATTACTTACTCATATAATATAGATCAGTCATCTTGACACTACGAGAGATATCATAGCTCATAGCACATATCATCTTCATATACTACTACTATAACAATTCTTATGTACCTTCTGAAAACTTTACATGTTATCATAAAATATCGATTTAACAATGTACATTTACTAGATATCTATTTTACGAGCCGAAATAAGATTATGAAGGAGTCTGCTTATCTAGTCGAATCACAACGACTCTTAACCACGAGAGAGGACATTAGCAATTTAAGCATATTCCACGGTCAACAGATATTAAGGATTGATGAGTAGCAGGCTAAACTATATAAACACACCTATAAACTGTTACTCATTGAAGTTACTCATCACCTAACGAACAATCACACACAGAAAATAGATATGGTATAGGGCAATGATAACTTTACTCTACCTATATATACCATACTAATATAATTAAATAAGACAAATAGGATATACAGGCACTATAAAGGACTTAGTTCTAGTAATATATGGTACTACAAATGAAATAGGGTGATGTGGATTAATCTAAGAATAAGTACCAGCTAGGCTTTAAACGGGGGAAGCACAGGAGGCCGGGCCTCCTCTATATAAAAAAAATAAAAGCAACTACTGATATTGATAATTATAGAAAATAATTATCAATTTACATTTATTAATATTAAAAGATAAATGTTTAAAAATGGTTATAATAAAATCAAGAACGCTAATTATTAATAACTAATTAAGATCATTTATTCTCTTGACGAAAACACATTATTATTATATCTATAAGAGAGTATGCATATGAACTGGAAACGAATTTTAGTAATATTTTATGCCTCCAAGAAAGCATTAAATTATAAATGCTTATTCAAAAACAACTTAGGTTGTCATGGTAAACTTGATAAAAGATAAATCTACTTATCTTTATTTATGTCTAATTTTGAGGATTATTTCCGCAAAAGCTACTCCTCCAATTATCTTTTAATAACACAATATATTTGTCTAAAAAAAATAAAAATTATATATCAAAAAAATAAACTATTTACCCTTTAATAATGATTAATTATACGTATTAATTAATATATAATAATAAAAATAAAAATGAAGAAAAATAATATTATATATATAATATAATAATCATATTATATATATATATATATATATGATATATTATTAATATATATATATATATATCATATTATAATATATATATATAATATTAATATATATAAATATATATATAATAAGTAAGTAATATATATATAATATATATATATTATAATATATTATATATAATAATATATATATATATACTATAATATATATATATATATAATATATAATATTATAGACTATATATATATATTATTAATCAGGGCTGTTACATTCGTAAAATAATAATAATTTTTATCGCTGTGGTAATATATAACCGACTTATATAATATTTTATGCAATATAAATATTAAAATATACCTGAGACCTAAGAAATTTCACCAATTTATTGGATTTACAGAACTCACGATCTAATATACTATACCGAGAACTCCGAGACTTATATATATAATCAACTTATACAATATAAAATTTTCGAACTCCCGACTCCGACTTATATAATTACTCGAGAACTTTACACTCAGCTATATAAAACCTAACCTATAACAAAAATTTCGACATATACCCGAGGGGGGGAAATAATTTGTGCCCAGCAATGTCAAATTTCAAAAATCTATATCGACCTCTGAATTATACAGCTTAGTGCTTACCAATAAGTTACAAATAAAACATTTTTTGTTTCAACTATTTATTTATTTTTATTATATCGCTTCCTTTATATATATATAATAGTAATATTAAAATAAAAATTATTAATAATAACACCACTTGATTCACTCAAATGAATCTAATATCCAAAATGCTATACTATATATATAACGGTTAACACCGCGATTAAAAACCTATGCACTACACTCTACAGTAATCACCATAAATTATTATTATTTTACACATAACTCAGCATGCCACGCATATTAGCATTCGTCAATAGATTACCGACATATTAGAATTTTATGTTATTGTGCTGGAGTATATTGCGGATATGATATTACTTTATCGAAATTTAACATGACGACTAAATGTTCATCCAAATACTTTCTTAGTATAGACAGCAATGAAATGTTTCAAGTACACTCGTTTGAATATAGTAGTTGGACTACATGCTATGAGATGAGTGAGTAGTAGAGATTAAAGGTGAAGCAGAGTCTCCACTTAAATTATGTTCGTCGAGGCCGAGAAACGACAAAGTGGGAAAGACGCATGACGCGACAGGACTGAGATTAGACTAATCTATATAAATTTTTAGGGAGAGTCCAATGAGAGAGTAGTTACGCATACTTTAAAAAAGTATAACGTGTTTTGTAAGAGGTAACTAAAAATTTCTTTCATCTCTCTCTCAAAAATTCTTGTTGCCCAAGACGAGAATTTCTCATCTAGATTTGATACAATACGATGAAAAGCTGTGCTAAATACTCACGTAATTAATAAATAAAGGGAACTTTCACAAGAGTGACAGAAACAACTAAATTGACTAGGAAATAGAGATTAAATTAAATTATCAAATAATAATCTGCATAATAATACGATACGCATTACTTGACAAATTAGTACTATATACTAAGATCCTAGATACTAAAACCAAATATTCTTTAGAACCATATCACATGTTATTTAACAAGGTTAAAATTAGTATTATTATTGTCATGCCTATTGATGAATGCTATAGCATAAAAGCTAGTAAAATTTATACTCAGAGCCAATAAAAATATAAAAGGAAATAGATTGAGTCAAGAAAAACAGAACATACACATTATAAACTATGTGTTTAGTCACTAGTAAACAAGAACAAGTACGAGAATATGTAAATAGTAGATCTTATTAGTATCAAGTAAGGTGTCAAAGACACTCTGATTATATTATATGTAGAATAATTATAACAAAAAGGGAATAAAACATCTTTGGAAATCAGATAATAGAATTCAATTGGTATTAAAGACTAATTTCATTTTATTATGTTAGATATATGAATAAATAAAGTTGTATTTCTAAATATAGATATTTTCAACATCTTGCAGAACTCACTATAGGCAGGGTAAATTAAACTATAGCAATGCCCTTCAATAAGTGTATGACTGTATCCACATACATCTTAATTCAGAGTACGAATGCAGATCCTCAATTTTAAGCGAAGAAAGAGAACCATAAACTTATCTTCCCTTTAAAGGGCTCAGAAGACAGTTTTTTTTAAAAATGATATGAAAGAATTATATTATAATTTCAAAGTTTATTCTATACATATATAATATAATCTTTTTTCAAAATATTGGTTGGAATTAGCTGAGGGAAATAATGGAGTAAATGACATTTTGTACACTTCTCTGACTATATACTCACTCTTACATATAATCATGGTATAAATATACTTATGATCTAATATATATATATATGCAAGGGCACTGTATGACAGAGGAGGGTCAATGTTTCAACCCCCCGAAAAATTTATTTTAATAGCTCAAAATATTATTATGGATATTATCCATTATTGATAAGATATAATATATTAATAATAATAATATTATTAACATATATAAATAATAATAATAATCAATAATAATATAATAATAAAATAATTAAATTAATATAATTAATATAAATAAATAATAAAATAATAATTAAAATAAATTAATATACTTATAATTAGAAATTAAAACACAAGATCTAATTCCCTAATGAAAAGGGCTTTGCGGAACCGTTAGGGATGACTCCTCTTCGATAGCGAGCGTCTCTTTCTGGCACCAGCTATAAACTCTTAACAGCGTCAAGACCTATAGAGTCTGTATGATAAACCCATATTATTATGCTTTTTAACGCAATTGTTATCAGAATGTAACTCACCTAAGTCCTTACTGTTAATACTACATTAATAAATACAGAGGTTATTTCGACACCATTCAAGTTAGCACTTATATATAATAGCAATCTTCTTTCATTTCACATTATGAGAGTTAAAAAAATTCGAGTTATATCGCTATAACAGATGAGGTGCTTCACAGTACGATTCGTTGCTATGTTATTCTGGACGCATAACGATTTACTAAACATCAGTACTTACTACATATGAGAAATACATAGGCTACAAAGGTAACAGATAAGTAAAGGCCTAAAGTGCTAGCTCTGTCTGCCTTGATAAACTAGAGTCGATAGTAAGAATCCTGACTTGTATTGACTGTATAACTTATAACGTAAACTTTCTCCAGTTACCTTTCTCAGATAGAGAATATAGCTATAAATTGCAATCACTATCTAATAAAATAGTAGAATAAACTGATATGATTAAAAATGATTTAAAAGATATAAGAGGGAGCGTACATAATATAACTTGTATTTAGATTAGGATATATTTTGAGCCTATCATATTCACTACTAAAATTCTTACTCACTTATATATATTTATATATACTTCACATAATATCTATGTTAATCTTAAACGTGTCTATGTTCTTCGTCATTAGGCCATTATATCTAATATGCTAGAAGACAGTGAGCTAGTATACTGGAGTGAGTGGAATTAATTCTACCTCCCACCTATATGACTACTACTCTTGAGCTCACAAACACTCGCTAATAATAAATCCTTCATTCAACTCAACTAGAGCGGACTAGTATGAAATCGTGTACTATTCCCCAGGGACTCGCTAATAGTAAACATAAATTTCACAACAAAATCTTCATCCAGACGCGATAAAGTCGATATAATGCGATCAAAAGATATAAACGTATTGGACCAGAGAGAGTCCATCGCTCAACTGCAATTGTAGCAAAAAATAAATACTATACTCTCAAGAAACTTCGGGAAATAATATCATTAGCCTCCCCTCTTACCCCACATGTAATTGAGATGAATCGGTTCTATTCTACAAAACTGAAAAGGCCAATCTCTTCGGCGTATATTATATTTTACCATTCTATTATTCTAACCTATATGAAACATTAACTGACAGCAACGTCATCCTTCTTTCACTATAAATTATAATCCAGTTTCAATCTATCAGCGTGTCCTATATCCGTTCAATCAATATTATTAGAGCATTAATATGAATAATAAATTTGATACAGGAGATGAGCTAATAATTAGATCCTAACACTAATAATCATTAATGAAGAAAAATAAAGACTAATTATGCACACTAGGTAAGTGGACACAATATAATCATAATACACCCACATACAACAGTACATTATATAGAGAATAAATGTGATAGCACTATATGTTCATTAAATGTCGCGAATCCCCCGCACCCGACTCCTCCGCACTGCTCAACCCTAATCATCCTCTTCTCTACTAGCTCTACGCAAATGATAGAACGACTTCCGCTCACGAGCGTAAGCTCGCACAGACTACACACTACCTACAGTACCAATATACTAAGAGTACTCGTCGCATCGATCCTCCGACCTAACTCTGACTCCGAAAACGCTTCCTACACGACTTCTCTCCTTGCAGCTATTCTACCAGAGACTTTGAAACCCTTCTCAACTGCGCAAGCCCTGACTTAATATATACCAATTATACTTCGAAAACTCAATATTCAGATCGACCAGACGTATATAGTAGCTATCTGAGCGCCTCGAGTATCTACTGGCAGATATACTTTCCTATCTATAACAATTTATGGATGTTATATGCTCTTATAGGTATAAAACTAACGGTAGAGAGACTTAGCAGTGATGTATTATGGCGCTTTAACATACTATATATCCATAATAAGACATTTTGAGACCGAGTATAAGGCAACTAGAAGCTACACTCTCCTCACTATAAGCTCTCCTCCTTTGGTAGTATTTCTCATCTCATTCGTCTTTGGCTACTTATATCTATCTTTTGAGTAAGTTAAAGTAGCGCTCAAAAGAGCCGAGGATGAGATGAGTAGAGAGAGAGCAAAGCATGCAGACGAGCAGCTGCATGAGAGCATTTCTGTCAATAGAGTAGAGAGGAGGTAGTTGATGAGAGTACAGGAGTCTGAGTCCTTAACTGCAGCACTAGAGAGATAGTTACCTACTTTTTCATTAAACGATCTATACATTCAACTCTGACCATACTCTAACTACTAACTTCACTGTTTCACAATAATGCACATATTAATTTCAGGATTTGCCGTCATCATTTCGTCAATCTCGATAGTCAAATCTTTTCTTCATACTCCCACTTTAATCTATCTTCTAGAATTTTGCGCCTTCTCGGTCTATAAAACTTATGTCACGAATTACTATTCTCGTTGGAATACTGAAGAAATTCCGGAGGAGAATGACCGGCTCAAACCTTTGAAAAGAGTCAAAAACTACAATTAAAGCAAAAAACTCTTCTATCAAATTATCCTCGCTCCCACATAACCTAAAAACACAACCATTCATCTAGACTTACCATCATCTTTCGACGGTTCTCTCGCTATACTTCATGCCTGACAAATATAGCTATATCTCTATAGGCTCACTTAGGCCTTACACGAGTTAACTCAAAAAATACTTAAATTCTTCGATAATCAAAATAACTTCGTCACAACAACGGAGCCTTTATAGCATATAGGGACTCGATCAACACACAGTTTCACGAGAATATCTCTGTAAAACAGGGAAACCGGGGCCTTGAGCGCACTTGTCTATAAGCCTATTGCTTTGCCTCCTCTAGTCTATAATAAAAGACTGTCCATCTGTAAGTGCCAGGTCGCCACACATATGTAATATGTAGTCAAAACCTAAGAGCTAAAAATAATTCAAAAGAGGCGAGAGAGAATTCTCGAGTTCACCCGTACGTTTGTGATCTATGAAGTGTTTTAATTCATCATATTTATAGTCAGCTCTAATAATATTATATAGATACTATATATAACATCGAATCGAGATTTATTACTTTACCATTCACTTGATCCCTCTAAATATTCTGTAGTTAGGCCATATCCTAGTTGAGCAGGTTCTGTCACTTGTCTATATAAAATTCGTTTTATGATAGTGTAATCCCCTTAGTTTCCCTTTCAAATTCAATATTAAGAATTTAAATATAATGAATTATTTCTATCCGAAATGTGCATTAACAACAAGTAACTGTTTAATTTTAATTTTTTTTTCTTAAATTAAACGCAGTGTTTAATTAGATCTACTTAGAAACAGGAAAAAAAACAAGCTTGTAAAAAAACTGAAATTCACCGAACATGTATTTGAAGATACCCGTCTTGAAATTTGCTCTCTTGCATTTTCTGGAAGGTCAACGCAGCCGTTACCAAATTTCAAATTGATTAATAATTAGGCTATTCACTTGGCGCATGAGCTTACACTTTTTTGTTTAAATTTTAACTAATCTTTTATATTTGAATTATGTAATGTAGTCTTTCAGATGACCTATTTCGACAAAAAAAGAGAATTTTACCATAACTGCAAAATTTGAAGAACATCGTTTTATTTCTATAATAATAACTCGATGCTAGAGCCACGAGTAGCACGAGTCAGGAGTCGCCTCTGATATATAGATATATATATGATAGCAGAGTAGAGGAGGCATGAGTGCTCGAAAGGTAAGAAATCATATCACTCGCTTACAGTATAACACCTATAACCTTTTAATCAATAACCCCGGTAACACATATAGTGCTAGTATACTATGCAATGTCACACGTAGAGTTTTGTGTTTATATGACATTTAGAGGTAATCACACTCCAGCTAGTACGTATGGATAGGAGTGATAATATCACCTTCTTTATCCCACAACACTATACCTACTACTGTATCTTATTAGAATACTCGCCCATATTTATACGGTTAATTTATCCCTTACTGTAATTCGAATGCCAATCCTCCATGTTCCTCGTTCCCAACGAGCCGCCCACACCTTGTAAAACCTGAGAACTGTCTGATATTCAGTATGGCGAGTATTACTCTGGAGTGTATACGCTTTTAAGCAGTTGATCTAGGTAATGACGACCTCGCGCATCTCTATGTATAAAGACGGGTTCAAAAGGTAGAGAACGACTCGAACCAAAAAAATATATCGCGTTCAGGTATGGGGAAATTATGTCTAGGAGCTGAGAACAATGCACTTACCGACACACTCTCCATATAGACACTATGCGAGCGAGGTGACATTTCATCCCCGATCAGGCGACGAGATTGAAGCACTCTATCCATGAATTATCTAGACATATAAGTCATCATCATCTTACAAATATTAAGTATAACTATATATTCATATATATATATACCATAGATATTGAGATCCATAATATATTACCGAACCTACAACAAATATTGAACCTTTACAAACTTAATAATTTAACCTTTAGAATATAATATCTATAGTATTATACACTACAACAACAAAAAATCTATATCACCATAAGCTCTCTACCACATAAGTCACTTACATCAGAATATGAGCAAATCATCTCTATATACTATATCACTTCATCCTTCCCCAAACAAACACATTTCACACCAACACCACTCAGTTTCACCCGTTCCTTTCATCCTGTTCAGCCCACAGCGAGCAAAACCAAAATTTGCATCCTAAATACTAATCCATCCCACCTCTCTCTCACTCTACTCAATACATTACTACCTTATCGCCATTTCATTATACCATTAATTATAATAATATATATATATATATTTCGCCAATATAAATAGAATGACCGACGGGCCACTTAACTTCTCCGTAGGCCTGCATTAGCATTACCTGCAATAAATGAAATAATATTGTATGTAGCAGCCAGCCCTTACACCTATACCTATAGTGTACCTTAAGTCGCTACTATCACTACACACTGACAGGACATACGTACGTAGGGAAATTTTATTTTATCTATATCACTCACACACTAGGTAATACTACTATATAGAATAGGGCATATATATATAGTAGATCCGATCTGTAGTATTGTCTAAAAAGTGGGCAGGAGTTCTCTACTCAATGTTAACTTAATAGTACGGAGGAGGTTATCTAGTAGATACCTTCTGATATATGGTGTATTCATAAGATATAGTCCTTAGGTGATAATGATTATTATGATAACGATACGACACACACAAACCAGGCCGAACCTATTTTAGCTATTATTAGGAATTATCATACACCATATCATTACAGCATAATAAATGAGTTATAATACTAATATATACTATACTATATATATATAATAAATATTATTTATACACCAATATTATTAATATATAATATTACTACTATATAATATATAAAATATTTAGAATTTTGTGTATATGCCAAAGTGTGTATATCTCAATATTAATATATATAATATATAATATAGTAATATATAATATAATATAATTATAATATAATAATTAATATATAATATACATATTATATAGAATTAAGTAATACTATATATATATATTAGATTAATGACAGCATGTCATTTTTATTTGTTCCCCATACTCACTAAGCAGAGGAATGCAGAGCGGATTTTGGAAATATAATTATAATTAATTTAATATATATATATAATATATTATATATTAATATAATATATAATATATATATTAATATATTATTGTTGTTGTACGAACATATATTTATAATTTTATTATTTCATTGCGATATAATTCGTTAATATAATGCAAGATAATATAATATAATTTGTTAATGTAAAATGTGTTTGATACGTATCGTTAATATGACACATAGCTTGTCTAAAACACACCTGACGATCCTCCGCCACCCAGCAAATTTAATCCACATACGGACTCTATTTTTTAGTAAAGTAAAAACTTAAGACGAGGCTAAAAAAGAATTACTATACTCAATCAAATAATAAATAAGTTATATATATATATAATGATATATATATATATATATTATTATATATAATATAACGAAGCTATATTATATATAATAATATTAAATTATATATATATTATAATATATTAATTTATAATATATTATTAATATAGAACATATTAATTAAATTATAATTAATTTATTCGAAGTTAAGCAACACAAATCTTTAACATGTGTGTTACATAGGTGAGACGGACGCGTAACTTAAATGAAGCCCACCAACCTCTTTCTCCATATAACCTATACCGCCCTATTAACAAGCTGAGAGAGAGATGAGATTTTTAACATAATGTAGATAATATATTATATTAATAGATACATTATTTTGCACTACTTTGGAAAATATCAATAATATAGCGTAGGTTGTGCTTTGTAGAAATATCATATCAATTTATATTTCTGCCTTTCATGTGAGTCATGAGTTGTACTAGTATCCTTATCAACATATTTAATGAGCCCATCAAATTGCTAAATTATTCAGATAGCATTCGTGCCCTATCTCTCAGTAAACATTCTAGTGGGATTAATTTTTTTACAAGTAAAACCGGCTACACCTGAATTTCGTCATCTTTGCCACAGATTATACTCACCACTGTAGCTAGCGACAAGACAGCCATTTCTAGAGCATATAACAGTGTCCGACCTCACACTCGAAATATATATATATATTTTATCTAGTCGTTTTTCTCTGTGATAGTTTTCATTGATGCATTTTGTGATAGAAGGTTCCTTGTAGAAAGGTGTACTTGGCATTCGAGCCCACCACCACACTAATCGAAGAGTCTAAGAATCAGCTACTCGATTCATATGTGTAGATGATGTGAATGTCTGTAAGATTCGTTCTTCATCAACATTGGTGCCGGAAATAAATAACACTGGTCGATGGATTTCAATTGTAACACAAATTGAAAATTAAACTTGTTCTAATATCGTTACCAAAAAAACTTCCCTTTGTGACGGGAATCTAAGAAGTTGCAATAGTATGGACAGGTCATTTAATTTTCCACTAGAACCAAAAGCGTTTTCTATCCCAGTCTAATTACACAATCTTTTAAACCGTCATCATTTCATTGAAGATTTTAAAATGCCTCCTTACGTTGAATAATGGATTGAAAATCCTAGACAAGCGTAGAGGCGCTGGGAGTACTTTGAGAGCGAATATTATCATTCACTCAAATGTAAATTCAATAGCTAATGGCATGGATATGATGACCATCCACACTTAGTAAGAAGAGTGTTAACGGATTGGAATTCGAGAAAAGACACACTGAGCAGGAGAATATGAGAGCATAATATCTACACAAGTTCTGCCTCATAATATATGAAGTGCACCAATCAGCATCATGGAAGCAGGCTATTGTGTTAGCGTGCTATATCTATATCGAACACACACACTGCTAGCTTAGACGCCGAGGGATCAGGTCCTGAAGCCTTTTGGAATGCCTTCAATCATCATCCATGAATCTCGAGATTTTCGCAATAGACTATGCTAGATGAATTAATGATGAAGAACCTTATCAATCGTACACACCAAGATACTGCGCACAGCGCGAGGATGCCGTATGCGAGGAATATCTAAATGGACGCGACCGGAGGTCCACAGTAGTTCATAACTCAAGTATGGAATCTGATAATCTACAAAGCTCATAACAGATAAACTATATAGTATAAGAGAGAATGTGACAATATATTAGAGTCGATAGGATATATGATATATATATAACGTATATAACTATAATACGATATTATACGTTCATAAAATTCCTTCTTCTCTTCAAACATTAATTCCTCTGCACATCATACATAACGCCATACATTCAAACACAATTCGCCAAAGAGCTGTAACGCCCATCACGAACCGATTCTCCGAGGCCTGCATAGCATTCCTGGCAAAGAAATAATGTAGCTTGAAGGGAGCGCGAGCAATCTATCTAACCAGGCCGACCCTTAGTCGCCTTCTAACCCACGCAGAGACATACGAATTGGGCTCGAAATTTTTTTTCCTCGCCCCACGACAAACGGTATAGTGAAGCAGGCCTCCCAAGGCAGATGTGCGGAACGTTGACGTTGGAATCAAATCTTACATGAAACAAATGATGAAAAGAGAGAGAAGAAACTAAAGAACACTAGGTTTATGGAGTTACAAAAAGGCGTATGATAGAGTTAATAGAGAACTCTATGCAAGGTGTTAGTGATATAGTGTTGGGTAGCTTCTGAAGAATCAAAAGTATGTATTGACGATAGTGAAGCGTGTGTAAGAATAAATATCAGGATGCACAAGGCACGACGAAGAATTAATAGCGCAAGTGAGACAACGGGTGTTCTTGTCTCCATTGTATTTCAATTTGAATATGTGGATGGTTATAAAGAGAGTCGAGGTATGGGGATGACAGGAAGGTGCCAGAAGTGGATAATGAGAGAGAAAGACAGGTGCCCACGAATTATCGGATGATTTGGATTCTGATGCGAAATGCTGAGAGAGTTGAGAAGGATGTAGGAGAATGCAGGTGTGCTAAAAAGAGGGTTTAAAGTAATGTAGACTAAGAAGTAAGGTTGGGTTGTGAAGTAGGACAGTCTACAGTGTGAAGTTATGTTAGATGGGTGAGCAGCTGGAACAGTGTCTGAGTTTAAATATTAATATATGTTGGATGAAAGGGAACGATGATGCCAGATAATATAGGAAAGTTGTAATCGGCAGAAGGTGGACTGGGCAATGAAGTCTTTGTGAAGAAGGGATAAGTCTTGATTGCGCTGGTCCCTATCACGAGGGTATGTGTACCCTGTCATGCAATAGTCAGTGAGACTATGGTCTGAATAAGAAGTATAGATCTAAAGTTCAATGTGTTCCAGATGGACAATCTTAGGGGCATGCTAGGTGTGAAGAAAGGGGTAGAGTAAATAACGTATTAGAGAGATGTAGTACATGTTAAAAAAAGGGTAATTGAGAGAACAAATGAAAGTATTTGAATGGTATTGGTCATGTTGGAAAGGAGAATGATAGTCAATTGGTTACAGCTGATGTATAGTGCGAATCGTGAACCGAACCGGTGGAGACCAAAGAGAACAGGGATTGAGTCGTGAACCAATGCTCTGAAGAAGAGAAATTAAATGGCCAGAGGCAGAATAAAGGGGCTAATAGATAATGCGGGGTTTGTATGGGGCATGGTTGTGCCCATAGATGATTTACCCTTCCTACATGACGATTTCCAAGTGAGGGTCCGTCGCGGTCCATGAAGCTCTAGGGTGGAATTTTCTGTCTGTGACGAACTCTCACTAATTAATGGTACAAGGGGGCGGTAAGGCTGGGCCCTTTGACCTTTTGCATATCTTTACTGCTTTTCTTTTCCGACCAACTACCACGCACCTACGCTGAGTAAATGGCGTTTCCTCCCATCCTTCGGGCGTTAACACGAGAGCCACGTCACAAAAGAGATAATATATATATATCAATAAGACATATATATATATATAATATAATATATACTATATAGGATACTACACCCAAGGATACACACATAAAGAGCGGTGCTATAGATGCACTAAGCCCTCCAACAGGGTAATTTTGAAAATGGGTAATGCTATAATAGCATTGCACCCACAAGGTAATTTCACAAAGGGTAGTGTTATAAGGACGCTACACTCACAGTGTAATTGGCAAAAGGATAGTGATATGAGACACTACTTCACCCACAAGATAATTTATGAATGGGGGTAAAAGGGGTAGTAATATGAGACACTACACCCACAAGGTAATTTGCAAAAAGTTTAGCGATATGGGACACTACATCCATAAATTATAAATTATAAATATAGACATTATAAATTATGCATGAATAATTAATTTATAATAAAACTATAATTATATATTATAATACTGAAACGGATCCCCAAAAAATTATAAACATAGTTATAATAGTTTAATTGATTAGCAATTAAATTTTCGGTAAATTTTAATATGAATTTTCAATATACAATATATAATCAGCTGTTTAGAAAAAAAGAAACATAAATATATAGCGAAATGTTATTCTGCAGTATAGCTTCAAATAATTAATAATTGATCATTAATCAACAAATTGCTATTAAAAAAAATTATAACTGAAAAATTTTTATTATTGTTATTATTATTATTATTATTATTATTATTATTATTATTATTATTATTATTATTATTATTATTATTATTATTATTATTATCATTATTATTATTATTAAGGTCGTCTGAAAGTTATTGAAACTTGCTAGCTGATCAAATAGGGACGATCAAGAAGTATCGATCAATTAATGTAAATGTTATTTTGCTAATTTTTAGGGTTCTATGTTCGATTCATTTATGATTATTATATCGATGCAAATAAATTTAATAGATCTACCCAATCTCAAGGTTTTAAATTTTATGTGCGATTTACAACTGGATGGAAATTTTAGTTTGATGTTTAAAAAAACAAAAAAAAAACTACTTCACTACATTTGTACGAAAAAGATG
>JABUQX010044658.1:20000-23065 GCA_015478945.1 Trachelipus rathkii
AAAGCTAAACATAAGTAAGCAAAGAGAAGGAGGAAACCAAAGGAGGGGAGCTGACGCGTGCCATACGCGGTCAAATGCTTTGGATATGCCAAGCGCCACCACGCAGACTCTCCGTATTTAAGGGCGGAAAACCATAAATCTGTTAAATAGGAAAGTATATCGCCAGTAGACCTTGAACGCCGAAAGCCTTACTGGTGATCGGAAAGAAGAGAATGAGATTCCAGATGGTCTAAGAAGTGAGAGTTGAGAAGTGTTTCAAAGACCTTAGATAGAATACAAGCGAGAGCTATAGGGCGATAGTTAGAAGGATCAGAGCGGCTTCCTTTTTCCGGAATAGGTTGGACATGTGCGTGCTTCCAACACTGAGGGAAAGTGCTAGTATTGAGACCTGGAAAATATAGTTGAACGAGGGGTCAGCACGTAGTACATTCCCTCAAAACTCGGGGAGGAATGCCATCCGGGCCACCCGCCCTTCCTAACGTTCATAGATCTCAGAAGCCCATGCACCGGATCAAATGTAATCACAGGCGAAGACATAGTACACCTGAGAGAAGAAGAAGGAGGAGGAGGAATGCCAGAATCGTCCAGGGTTGAGTTAGAGGAAAATAGGAGGCCGAAGAGATTGGCCTTTTCAGTTGGAGAATTAGCAACAGAACCATCAGATCGAATAAGAGGAGGAAAGGCAGATTTACAGAAGTTGTTAGAGATGTTTTTGGCAAGAGGCCAGAAAGATTTGTCAGTAGGAGAACCAAGAAGGTTAGCGCACTTTCGTTTGATGAAAACCCGCTTTGCTCGTCGAAGAGTATCCCTGCAACGATTTCTAGCTGAGTGAAAATTAGCCAGAGTGATAGGAGAACGAGAATTTTTCCACTCCCGATACGCGCTGTCTCTAGCCTGAATGGCCAGAGAACAAGCAAGATCGAACCATGGATTATGAGGAGAGAAAGATTTAGTCGAGGAATGAACCTGCTCATCTCGTCAACGATTACAGCTCCCACCTTAGTGGCAGAAGCCGAAGCGTCATCAGAGTCAAAGCAGTCATTCCAATTATAGTTAGCGTAGAAGCGACGCAAGGCCCCCCAATCAGCCCGATCAAAGTGCCAGAAAAAACGCATAGGGCAGAATGGAGCTGTTGGAGAGAAAGTATTGAAATTAAGAGATATAAGGTTGTGGTCAGAATTACCAATAGGAGCGAAAATGGTGTATTTATAGAGAGAAGGACTAGTGGTGAAACATAGGTCAATGGTGTTCAAGAATTGGTTGGGACTATCCGGAATGTGTGTAGGTTCTTTGATTAGTTGCTCTAGATCGTTGAGAATGCTGAATGATTCAGCCTCCTCCCCACCTAAATCAGTATGAGAGGACCCCAACCACTCAGTGTTGTGTACATTGAAATCCCCTAAATAGAGGACCTCAGTATTTGGATGAGAAGATATAACAGTCTCGTGAGAAGTAGTAAGGTATTCAAAGAAGGAGTGAAAATCTGTTCTGTTAGGAGAACAGTTGCAGAAGCACAAGATTATTGTAGTAGAAGGAAGAAAGATTTTGAGCCACAGAACATCAAAGTTAGGAGATTCGAGATTCACGAGACGTGTTACAGGAGTATTAATGTTTACATAGGCATACACTCCACCCTTTAGGCGGAAATTATGAAATAAGTTATAGTTGGATTCATTAAACGAGTTAGAGGATGAATTCTTAGCCATCTGAGTCTCAGACAAGAGCAAAAGGTTAGGGTTAGAGTTAGAGTTAGAGAGGTGATATTCCACAGAAGCAAAGTTAGAGTTTAAGCCGCGGATGTTGGTAAAGTTAATGTAAAGCCGCGCCTACACAAATCTGCCATCTTTCACACACACACACACACACACACACACACACACACACTAGACACACTCGACACACACACACTCAAATAAGAACAACAGAATAAAACAAAAGGAGAAATCGGGATAAAAAAAAATGAACACACACTAAATACTAACTTAAAAAAATTTAAGTACTAAAATTAAATAAAAACATGCTACTATACAATGAAAAAATAAAACTTAAACCTATAAAACTTTACCACACTCGGATAGGCAATATTAAAACTTTTTAAAACCTACAACTAAAAAAAAAAAAAAAATTTAAAACTAAAACTTATCTTTTAAAACGCCAAACGCAGACCTCGCCGAAACGAATAAATGATTAATTACCGAGATATAATTTAATAAAACTTTCAATTAAAACAAAATATGATTTGAAAAACACACATACACACTTTCACTAAACACAGCACAACATAATAATAACGATAAATAAAATAAAGATAAACTTTCAACAAGGAGCACTTTCAAACACGTCTACACTTCACAAGATTAAAACACAATATAATATATATATATATATATATATATATAAATATATATATATATATATAAAAATAAAATATATATATATATATATATATATATATATATATATATATATATATATATATATATATATATATATATATATATATATATTATATATATATATATATAAAAACATAAAAAAAAAAAAAAATATAAATATATATATATATATATATATATATATATATATATATATATATATATATATATATATATATATATATATATATATATATATATATTTCTATATATAATCTTATATATATATATGTTGTTATATACTATATATTAACCTTCTTATATATATATATATATATACTTTTACAGATGAAAATAAAAAGGTTATAGCAAATTTAATATATTTTTTTTTTTTTAAATGTTAAATCAGTTTAGATATATTTAAAATATATATCTACATATATATATATGTGTGTCTTTATTTCAAAATATATTTCTCATAGAGAGCATATATATATATATATATATATATATATATATATATATATATATAACTTTATATATATATATATATATATATATATATATATATATATATATTTATATATATATATATATACTTTATATATATATATATATATATATATATATATATATATATATATATATATATATATATATATATATTTATATATATATATAATATATATA
>JABUQX010044659.1:0-22500 GCA_015478945.1 Trachelipus rathkii
TAGTCATTTCAAATCTGCCCAAGTTTTACCGGGTTTACGCATAACGCGGCCAGACGCTGGTGAGAATTCGGTTGGCAAGCTCCTTGGGGAGGTATCGTCAGTTGCAAGCCTGCGCTTGTTTTCATAGCAAATCAACTACTGAACTATGGCAGCTGAACATTACTAGCTTTTGCGCAGAGCCTTAGATTATGAATGAACAATGTTCGAAGGCTTAAATAATATTGCGCAGTAATCTAAGTACATTACTTAAATCAGCTTTACTTAAGATAGTCCTGTTGTGTCATGTACTATTAATAACCTGTAAGCAATAGGCAATACCACTTAGCATTCATAAAGTTTTAGGCCAATTAGGCATAATATTTCATTCATCAGTGAAAATTAGGTACAGTCAATTGTCTGTTAGCCAAATTTGATATATATATAGATGTTATATATTTTAAATTTTATACCTATTTATTAACTTTATGCTGACGAAATATATAGCTTTAAATGACATTAGAAAAAAACAAATGTCTATTATTATCGATCATTTTTTTTGTTTCCATAAAAAATATTGTATTTTAAAAAAGCCCAATAAACTCCCTCCCCGCCCCCCCCCAAATAAAAAAAAAACTACTGGGGGCTGGGCTTTAATTGGATCGCATGCCCCGTCCTATCCATAAAAAGATTCACATTCTGCGCATCTACCTTTAGGGCACAGGTGTGCCGGGCATTCAGAGTGAGCGGAAACTGTGCCGCATCAGTGGTAGTTAAGCATTCTTATATCATTATGAGTCTAGATCACAAGGTTAGCAATGAATGCTAATAATGCTTTGAGTTGGTCAGGAATTATACGGTATGGAAAGGCAACAATTCTTCCTGCTGATTGATAAGTACTGTAGCTGGTGCTGATTAGGTGATGAACGCCGTCATGGCAAAGAATAATAGTAAAATATATATTATATATACTATATATATATCTATATAAATATTATATATATATATAGTATTAGTACGGTATTGATATATATCTCAGTATATTACTCTTTATATATCGATATATATTATATATATACTTATATTATAAATACAGGAATACAACTAAACTCGTGCTATATATATACTATATATTAAGTATAGCTATATATATTATAATACTATTATAATACTAGTATAATACTATACATACTAAATATATATATCAGATATATAATATTATATATGTATATATATAGTATAGTATAGTAGTTTATATATATATAGTTAGTAATACTAAATATATGTATTATAGTTATAGTCTATATATACTTAATATATTAAATATTTATATATTATATTATATATATAATATTATATATATAAATATATTATATATATTATATATATAATAAACTATTAATTATATATATAGGTAATATGTTAGGTATTATATATTTATATATATATAATATATAATATTACTGAGTAGGATTATAGGTAAATTATCCTACTATTAATATTATATAAAAATAACAATAACCATTTCTTATCAAAGAGGCCCCTCCATTAATATCGGATTTTTGGCTTTGGGCGCATTGTTATAAAAAAAATTAACAATTTTATAATGAATAAAATTATATAAGGTGCTTTACAATAAATGTCTTCTCGCATTATAATTTAATGAGCAGACTATGACATCCAAGTTGTACTGTCCCCTAAATATGGCAGAAACCATGAGATTCTTTGATTGTTAAACATATGAAAAAAAATAATTAATAAAATGACAAAAATGAACCATGTGAAATCTAGGAGCTTAGGTAGTTGAAGGATTTAATATAGTTAATAGGGCAAAGGCTATTAAAAATATAATAATACTTAAGAGTATGAGGGACGCAAACTCTGCAGCCTTGATGTTACCGAAAGGTCGAGAAGAATTCTAAATATCTGGCTAGAAACTCAATCATTTATTAGCTATTTTACTGTCTCCAAAACTCGTTTTGAAAAGATTTTATGCTAGCAAGTTAGGCTTAATTTCACAATTATGGTTGTATCATCAAGTACGGATGATTACGGAGAGGGTTTCAGGGGTTGTTCTAAGTAAAGATGTGAAGTGTCACCTGCCTGACTTTATCAATTACTGTTTCATAGAAACATGATGATACCCACTATTTTTTTCATAATTCAACAGCAGTGTGTAAAAATTACATTTAATTTTATATCGTCAGGGTTGTGGACTCTGGAGAGTGTAAAAAAGAAAAAATTTTGAATATCAAATTATTTTAGCATTTGTCAAATAATAGGCTGAAAATAAAGGGATCTGAGTTAGTTTGCAGCCAGAAAATTTTACAAAACTAACTATCCTGTTTTTTAACCAGGTCGCGCTCATATACTGTTTAGATCTTGACTTGGTATAAACGTACGAAGGTAGGTAATCCAGGAATTCCGGTCTGGCGCGGATATTTGACCTTTTTTGCCGGGGGTTTGCCAGCCGGAATTGTTCAAAATTCGGCGGCCGGCAAACAGTGAATATTGGAACTAATTACTGTCTTCCTAAGAGAGAACTTCTGCTGGAAGGTTTATAGTAACCCATCGGCTCATCTTTTAAGTAAAGAGAAAAACTTTTTCAGACCGACGGGCAGCTATTGGGCTAGTGAGTATTTTTAAATCGTTTTTCCCTGCAAATATAGTCCTGTTTTCTGAAAATAGTGAAAGCGAGTATTGTTCTCTGAATATATATCCGTGTTGCTGTACGGGTGTTCTTGTAGGCGTTCTGTTGGGTGTGGAGGACTGGAGAACCGGCCGAGGTGGAATTTTTTGGCTAAGTAACTTAACGAGGGGTGCATGGTTTGGCGGAATTTAGGCTGGCTTTGGTCAGCGTTTCACCAATTAAATTAGAGTTCTTCTCTTTCGCGCAGATTAGAAGATTGGATTGTCCTGGTAGCATGGAAATCCATTTCAAATTGTTCTTTAGAGGAGGGATGATTGTCACCTTTTTTAGCAGCCACTGATGATTTTCTTTTTCCTTTTTAGGGCCACTAACGTGATGTTCACGAATACTTTTTCAAGTCTTTCTTAAAACTTATAATAACTAAGTAACTTTCCAGTAATCCTTTCTTTTCTTATTGCTGTTCGCTGTGAGCGGTTTGTTGAGTTCTTGTACGCTTGACTTTTTTTGGTGCTCTGAGTGAAGGGCAAAGGTATGGTCTACAGTATTTGTTATGTTTTTTTCTTCTTCTTCTATAGTTTTTTTTTTTTTTTTGTATTTTTTTATATATTTTTTAAATTTTTTTTTTTATAAGAAAAATTTTTTTATTTTATTTTTTTGATCGTGAATAATGCTATGTTTTCTGTTTCTGAAAATGACTATTCGCCTGAACCTTCTTCTGATAGGCTCCGGCTCAATCTAGTCTTCATTTATCACTTCTAAGGGGCTTTTCAGATTTATTTGGGCATGATTGTCTTCAAGCATTGCATATTCTACCTCGGAACGGCTTCTAAGCTTTTTTACACCTTTCTTTATTGATGAAGTATCTAAATATGTCGAGGTTGCTAGATCGGTTGGGGGACATCTACTTAGGCACGCTACTTAATACTAATGTATCTTGGGCTGTTGATATAAATGTCTATTGATCGCTTTCGTCTTGTGGATGCCTATCTTCTTTAAGGTTCCGTCACATAGACAAATTCTAAACTCTAGATCTCCGACCGTGATTGCTTCAGGGCGCTACTTCTTTTAAAGTCGTGCACCTCGGGCTGCGCTCGTGCATTACCTCCCAGAGATTTGAGACGATAATGCTGGAGAGCTACAATAAGTATGGACTGTAATACCCATTGTATACCATACCCATCACCATCCATCCGACTTGTAGGTATTTGCCTTATAAGCTTTTTCTGCTAACCAGAGACAACTGAGGGTCCCACTGCTCAAATATCTGTTAGACAATTTTTTCATAGTTATTACTGCCATTGTGGGCGTGGGGTACCCAGCCCTCAACAGCTTAATGTCACATTTGATTGTTCTAGTTAATATATAACGCTTGCAGTAGGTCTTTCAAGCATCTTCAATTCTTCCTAGAATAAATATGTTTGCTATTACTTGACCCTCAAAGTTAGCATCTTGAATTGGTGGCATATAATTTAGCGTGAGTCTTGCAAGATGGTGGATGCGTCGGCAAGTCTCCGGTTTGCATTTAGGTTCATCGTAGACAACGTGGCGTGCAAAAAACGATGGAATAGGTAAAATCATGATAATGTTGTACAAATATTGAGCGCTACAACTTCTTCTTTAATTAATAAATGTCACACTATAGTTACCTATAATGAGAAAACATTAAAGGCATCAACTTTCTAATAAACCAAACACTTGAATTTTATTGAATAAAACAATTAAAAAAATAAAATTGCTTGTGTACGACTAGCCTGCTAAAAAGTCTAGTTGCGCAATTTATTTTTTTTCACTTAATTCTATTTTTTTGTTTCATGTTATTTAGCTCGCACTCTGCATTGAATCGCCAGTGATCGCAGCATGGATTTCTGTATAGGACTCCCCTTCTTAGGAAATTCGCCATTATTACTTCGCATGCATAATTTTCAAAACATCATCAGTGATTTTAATTGCCAGAATGAGAACCTGGGAAATACTTACAATTGAGTACACAGTCCATTTTTTTAAACAAGTAAAGAATTGTTCAGAGTGGAAAAAAAAAAAAAAAAAAAAAAAAACAGTTACAAGATAAATGACTGCAGTTTGAAATTATTTTACGCTCTCTATATATTCACTGTAGTAATGGCATATCTGATCAGGTATTCTTATGATAACATTCTCGATATACTGGCTGGACTGATCATTAATTTGGCTTGTATGAGTTGGTAAGCATGCTCTAGCCATATTTTGCTACTAGGAAATAGCGATATTTTAGTTGAAAGATTGGGCAATAAGAATTCTATACCAGACGGGGAACATCCGTCCCTGCTTCTGTGACTGTGAACCAGTTAGTTAGGCGCCCTCAAATGTCGATCAGAAATGACTTCAGTTATTTCTGGTGTGATTTGGGGTCATATGATATGTGTTCCCAATCTTTTTGGGACGAAACTCTCCTCAAAACTCACTTATATCACGGCTTGGATCTATTGCTTTTGTGGTTTCCCCTGTTCTAGAAAATGAAAGACTCTCTCTCCGCTTTTATTCTATTAAATATTTTTGGACTTCGGCAGATAGTTTCGTCGTGTAGCAACCCTGATGATTTCGGCATATGTTCATTTTTGCGAATGTCCTTGTAGCCGAATTAGGAGTGAGGATGTAATGCTTAGTGGTTGCAGAATCTAATGAAGGCAAAGATATTTTTTTTTTAAAAGGGGAGGCATTTGCTATTTTATAGATAAAGGGAAAGTGTCATAAGAAATTACGCGGTTCGCGGCGGGGAGATTATTTTTTTGTGATTACAGGCTAATTCGGGCGGGTCCGGCTGAGAACATGAAAATTTTCAGTTCCGGTACGCAGCCTCCTGGCAAACAGTTACTGGAGATTATTTTGTGACTATAAATGTCAATTGACAGAAATTCTTCAAGTGAATCTTTTATTTGCCTGAAAAATAGAACTGTCATTAACAAACTTTCTATCCTTTGAAAGCACTCTCTTTTTTACCCTTTCCTCTGCTGATGCTTATAAATGTTAATTCCAGGAATATTTTAATTCCCCCTGAATTGCTTTTGAATTATAATTTAGTCACTGTTTGATCACTGTAAACTTACTACAGCTGCAAATCTTTTTGTAGTTCCTCTTAATATGGTCTTTTTCCATGTGAAGTTGAGAAGGAGTGATATTGTTTTCAATCCAAAGTCAATAGCGGGGCAGCACAAATTAGTGAAAAATTTAAAATATATATTGTGAAGCAACTCTGTTTCAAAAATATATATTTCCTTAATCTTGAAATTTAAGTGATTTTTTCAGGAAATTAATTAGCTTTTTAAATATGTTAACTAGTATTTTATGCTTTATACAGTCTGATACTAGTAGCACATTTATAAACTTAAAAGTTCCCCACCATCCTTGCACTAGTAGACAAATGGATGCAAAGTTGCTTGGGGAAATTGTTCATATGAAAGTCTTATGCAGCATTTTGCAAAATGAAGGAATAATTAATTCTCTGTAAAAATCTGTAATGGCAAGCATTTCACCCTTCTCAAAATTATTTTTCCTCTCTCAACAAAATGCAGATTTATTATTTAAAAATGCTCATCAGATTTTATTCCAGTTTCAGCCCTGGCCAGAATTTTTACATTCTCAAAAATTTATGGTAATTAATAATCAGTTGAGAGCAAATTACGTAAGTACTGTATGAAAAATATAAACATTTAATTTACAAAAATGGTATTACAAAAAATCTATTTTGATTCTTAATTCTGAAAGAAAACGTAAAAAAAAACGATTTTAATTTATTAAATTTGGTCAAAAGCAAAAAGATAGATGGCTACAAAAAAAAAAAGATTATAGGCTCTTTTTTTTCATTTGTGTAGGGATGAAAAAACTGTTAAAATATATTTCAGATTATTAATACATGAATATCTATTATTTTTTTATGATTGATCTTTTTTAACAATTATCATCGATTTGATTATATAAAAATGTATATATAGCTATATAAAAAAAAATATTAAAAAAATTTGCAAAACCATATTTTTACATATTTTAAATTAAAAAAAAATTACTTTTTAAGATGCATTTTTATACTATGTGTTTCGTAAAAATATCCATTGGGCTATATTGCTTCTTCCATTCCCTCGTGCTTTATATAGTCGCCTACTTTGCAAAATGCGAGATAATGGCATTCAAGTCAGTTCGCATATAAGAAAAGACTATGGGATTTTTCTAAACTTTAAAAGGCTATAACTTTTTTTACTAAAGACGTCACCCATTTGTTTTGTTTTTATACTTCATTAATATTTTTCCTAAAATTTATACTGATTTTATAAAAAGTCATTGAAGACCTTCTGCCTTACTATTACCATAATTTTTTTTAGGTAATTGTTTATATTAATTTCAATTTTCAATTTTTTTCAGAATAAATTGCAAATGCATTAAAATGAGGAATAAAGGTAAAATGGAGTCTCTAAAATGTCTATAAATAATAGGCCTAATTATTTGCATTAAAGGCCCATACTCCGATTTTCAATGCATTAAAATGAGTAAATGTAAGATAAACTCTGTAAAACGTCTATACATTTATTTATGACATCATTAATTCATATAGGCGAGTTAGGTTGTCTATCTCAGTTTAGAACAGCCTGGGGTCCAGTTCAGTGTAATCTGATATTTGGTATATTAAGTATAGCACAGAGTAAATCTCCATATAGAGGCGTACTTACACAAGCCTTATCCATTAATACCTCCCGCCCCCCTGAAAGCTAGTTAAGGACCTACCAAACAGAGAGCGGCTAACACTTTGGCATATGACGATGTATAATCGCTATTGACTACACATATAGCATGGATCTAGCATTTCTATGTTGCAGGTAATGATTATGGGCTTCGGGTTTGTTAGTATATGCTACAAATTCATATGTGTAATAGTTTAAGTAATATGGATCATGCTGTTTATCTGCTCCATCTCTATATCAATTGAATGGATTTGAATCAGATTATAAAAGTGAAATAAAATGTGTAGAATCAAATTTTAACTACAGTAACAAAATAGCATATATTTTCACCCTTTAACATATTTATAAATATATTCATTGATGATGTCACTTACAAAGTTGTCAACTTGTAATGGGTTTCACGGTGTTAGTACCGGGTAGTGTTTGGAACTCCGTTCCACCGCATACACATCGCGCCGCATAATATAAACTTAAAGGGCCATTGAGCCAAATTGAAACATTATTATAATACGTACAATGCCACATAAAAGACGTTAAGATAATTATTTTCAGCTTTGCGATTGTTTCAAAAAAAATAAAAATAATACACCGGCTTCTGGGCATGTGGGGCCGGTATTGTAGTGGCATTTGTTCAATAAGTAGGTTTTTAAAGAAAAAATTGACCTGAGCTTAGCGTGAAGGTCTGATACGACATCGACTCATGGAGGACCGGCGTTATATAAATAGTGGGCGACTTTAACTCTGTAACTAGAGGGCTTGAAATGAGACCTAAATCCTTAGGATGGAGTCATCATCTAGTTACTTTGGATCGAGTTTTAACAGCTTTGGAGAAAGCTGCAAGCGCGTTTTTGTTTACCTAAAGAGTGGCGGACGATTTTCATTTCATATTAGTTTCTTACGATTATTATTTTTTAGAGTAGCAGTCGTATCCAGTGCCACTTTTTTAATATCCGCTCTGCATAGATGGTGACGCGCCCACAACACAAAATAGCGGGTGAAAAAATCTGAGATAGTGCAGTTCTGGCTATTATATTACCATAAGATACGGTGCCAACTTGTACATCGTGCACAATATATCCACATAATGTGGTTCACACTGTGCCATTCCATTATGCTCCAATATATAAAACTTAAGACAGTAAGAAGCCACATAAGCCAATCAAAATTACCCAAGTCAAAAAATGTAAAACTGCTTTTTGCTTTGAATGGCTTGTCTTAAGATTTAAATGTTTATCATGCAAATTGACCAAATTCCATAATTATACATTCAACAAGTAATTTATTAAGTTAAATTTAAAACAAAAAGTTGTCAACTATGCTAACATACAAAAAAAAAGTCACCATATCCTACTTAATTTAGAACAGAACCAATTTTAATGGTTATGCTACCCTTAGTTTCTTAGGAGAATACAAGTAGGCCTAAATTTTGAACTTTTCCAAAAAAGTAAAAAATTAGTTAAAATAACGTATAAAATTTCAGCATTGACAACTGAAATTTATAAATTTTGTTAGAATTTGGAGCATTTATTTGATTTCAATGTGCATGTCATCTAGAACTACTGTTTATCAATCAATTCAAATTAAACGTAGCCTATTATTGTTTACGATTAGTAGACTTGAACTCTAGCCTAAGGCCATTTTGGGGGTTAAACGCAAGGTCACATAGGCTTTATATCAGAAGTGAAAAATAACCAGGACATATCTGAAAAATAGCAAGCCACCCATGTAAAATTAACAATTTCGGATGTTGTCTTAATTAAAGTTAAATAGAAAATAAAAGAAATTATATTTTAATATAATTTAAATTATTCAAATGAATTTATAATAAAATAATCTTTAGTGAATTTATTAATTTAAATTAGTCATATAGGAAGGGAATAAATCTCGAGTCAGGACTTGTGACTCAAATGATCTATAAAAACTCTTTAATAAAAGATACTATTAAAAATACCAAATTTAGTATCTTTGTTACCACATTTATCATCTTACTTCTATTATTTAACATGAGACTTCAATAACTTGAGCACTAATATTTATAACGTAGGTTGCCTCCCTATAAAAACACGCTTATAGTGATATTTAGCTCACTTACTGTATTTGATAATGCTCCTATATAATTCACTAGCCTGCAGTCCCCGTGTACACGTGATTCGAAAATAATCTAATTCATTACTATCAAAATAATGGTAAAAATCTAATACTGTATATATATACGAAGGTATAAAAGCTATTAATTTCAATAATTTAACAATTTCCACCTCGGTCTCTCTATTTAATACTAACCATCTATCTATAAATCAATGTTACCTACTAAGTTTAATTAACAGTAAAAGTTGATTTCCAAACGAAGAGCTTATCGGGAAGAAATCATCTATGCAGAAGCTTATGGCCAAAAAGAGCATCAATCCTAAATAAGTAAAAATCACAAAGACAAAAGTACATCGTATCTCCAAGATATAGACTCTAATTTATAATCAAATTAAGTTTTGTTCTTTTTATCTTTTATACTTATTTTTCCACGATTTCCAACCAATGGTTTGTGATTTTTACTCAATATTTATAGTCTTTGTATCGTCTAAAAGTCACAAGTTAAATTTCTGAACAAAATTCCTCGTATCTTATAGTATAAAAAAAAAGTTGACCGTAGATCAAACCTGTTCTAAGTGGGATCACAAAAGTTTAAAATCTTATTTGTTCTATTGTATTGGAGATAAAACGAGTAGGTTACGCTTCCATCCCCCTTTATATCATATTGCTTTATTGCCAGTCATTCTTAGTTACCTTTAACTGATACATAATACATTACAACTCTAATCGCCTGTAATTAGTTTTATAAAAGTTACAAAACACAGGAAGATAGGCCACCGAGATAAAAAATCCCATTATAATAGAAACAATCCACTTGATAAAATTATCTCAAGATATAACTATAATTAATTATCTTTATAGCTAGCATTGTGTAATCTTATCTTATAGATTACAAATATCTCTATGCAAGTTTTTTGTCGATTAGTACAAAAGACACCTATTTTGTCCCTAAGAGGTAAAGTTCTAGTAGCTTTTAAAGTAGTAAGCTAAATGCTCAGGCCTTGTGGCTTATTCAAAAGGTAGTTAACATAACTTTTAATACGGTTAAATGATAGGGTGGTATCGAGGTAAGAAGAGATAAGGATAAGGTGTTGATAAGAGTGAGAGAAAGGGAAATTACAATTTACTCTAAACACCAATTACATTTTGCAGCAACCTAGAAAATGAATCACACAAGAGACGACTTAATGTAGGACCGCTATTGAATATGAGTGAAAACTCTTTATTGTAATTCATTTAGTGAAAAATTTAGTGAAAATGGAGATACCATGCGAACGAAAAAATATTAAATCCGCTAAAACATAAAAATAGAAGATACTGCGTTCCGTAGCCTATTAAGAAAATATGATAGCCAATATTTTGCTTATATCTAAATAAACTAAAATAGAAGAATTAGCAAAAAGTAATGAAAATAAAAATAATAAACAAGTAGGATTCCTAACATGCATGAAAAAATAGCAAAATAGAAGAGTTATATGTGAGCCATACAACCTAAATAGTTTTTATATCCCACAATCCACTTCTCATTGGGAAAACCATTGCAATTTAAAAGAATTAAAAATTTTTTTACAAATAAGATAAATTCCTGTGATGAAGGAATTCTTGACACTTGACAGCAGCCTGTCTAAAAGTCTTTCTTTGACTGAATTGAGGGGAGCAATTTGATTCTGTTGAGAGTCAAGTTGAGGTGAATTCATACCTGAAGTTGAAGGTGGTACATCTACAATAGCAGTATCACATTATTCGGAAATAACTGAATTTGAATTTGACGGATCAATTTGATCTGTATTTTCATTGTTCTTGACCATCTGAATTGGAGAAGATCACTGCAGGGTTCAGCATCAGTTTCTCCAACTGGAGACAGAAGTGGGAATAGATAACTCAATGCGTTAGAGATGGACAAATAGAATAATGACAGGGTTTGTCCATCTCCCTTTTTTTAAATAACACAATCCTGATCTTACTTCGATCACCAACAATGCACTTCCAGAATCTGCCCAAAACGCCAGCGAAGGGTCTAGGCTTATTTAGGTGTGTGTATCAGAACTATATATCTAACCCCTTAATTATGTTGGTTTTCCACTCTGTACTGATAGATTTCTACTTGTCTGGCGCAAATTTAATAGGTAAGACTCATACCATAATTCCTGAAAGTCTCCAAAAACTCTTAGTTGAGCAGTTAGAGTTATGGCTAAGTCTTTTGAGGAAGGAAGTTTTTACATATGGTGGAAACTTCATTGAATATAGGGTTTGAATTGCCATAAGGCTTCAAAGAATTTTGAGCAATAACTTCCAAATCATTATTTGAAGTGACCTATAGGTTAAAGGTCTTGAATTGAAACATTCGTATATTTGAACCATACTTGTTAACAGTTGAACAAGTAGGTTAAGGCTTGCTTACTATAGTTTATAGAGACACCTTCGTAACTGTCGTATTCATTCTCTCCCAAAACTGATCCCACCCAACTGGAATAGTTGGTACGCCAGTTGATGTTTGATGTTATTGATAATCGCATATGTTTAAGAGAACATATAGGAAGACAAGATTCTAACAGGTATATTTCCATCCTTGTTTGAAATTCCTGGCATTATCTGAGTACAAATTGGAAGATATGCCATATATATTTGTGAAACGTTGAATGAAATAAAAAGGTTTCAGTGGACATATCTGGAAAGGCATCAACATGAATAGTTCCTGATGTTAAGGCAGGTGTAAATTAACAGATACATTTTTTGATATTAATTATCATTAAATCTTTACAAATGATTGAAAGTCCACACCAGTATGCTCAAAAAGGACGCACAAAATTAACTCTATGATGAGGAAGATAGTCATTTTGATATTTAAAAAGGCTATACTATAAATTTTTGCAAACTATAAACAATCTGACAAAACATTTTTACAGCCTGCCTGGCCTGGGTAATCCAGAAGCCATGAGATCTGTTGAAATTATAGTGGTGCTTGAACCACGCAAGGTGTACCATCTAGAATGAAAATCTCTTATGATTAATCCTAGTGAGATGATGATCCTTGCCAAGAATAATTGGATTTATCACATCGTCATTATATAAAGTGTCTTGGCAATTTTCGTCCTTCTTATCGGGATGATGCCTTTATCACCTATGACATAATAATGATAACCAGCAGTGAATTCATCTCTGTTAGGATTTTTGGAGTACGACGAATAATATCTTCTTAGAAAAAACAATGCTGTTGCAGTATCTTCAACCAAATAGCAGTTGGGCTTACTGTCACAAGCTTTCATCCAGCCCCTTACATCCTGCTAATGACATTTGAATATTTTGAGTACCTTTATAAAGCCGATGCACACTTGAGTAATCTTTAAATTGTAATAAAGACTGAGTAGCTAACACAGATGTGTGACATTGTAAAGTCTTTTCCTTATTGGCCTCAGACAAACATTTAAGTTTACTAATAGGCCATTGAAATTGATCTAGGAGAATCCAAGAAGGGCCTTTAAGCCATAAAAGTAATTTTGAAATAAAAGTAGAGGTTGTAACACCTCTGGTAATCAGATCTGCTGGGTTTTCAGCAGTATTGATGTAAGCATAAGAAATGGGTACTTTGTACTCGTGCTCAACTTGTTATTTGATTTGATAAATTTCTTTGAGCCTATTATTTACAAAAATATTTTTTAATTTTGCCTTCCAGACAGGAGCCGATCGAAAGAACTATTTGAGCATCTACAAACACATTTATGCTTTTGAACTGAAATAAAAGAAAATCTGATAATATTGCTTTGATACACTTGAAAATAAGAACACATACAACAACTCCAAAGAGGCAAAGCCCTAGATTTGAGGGGCCACCTTGGCCTTTGGGAATATTTTAAACTAGAACCTTGACCAATACTATAAACTGCAAAACCTATAAACAAAGAGTTGAAGGCATACAAAGATACGAATAAAGAGTTGAGAGAAGGTGAGAAGCACACTTTCAATATTCACATATTATGTAATTTATTTTAAATCTGAATTAGAGAAGACCATTCATTTAAAATACTATCAGGCACCTTTTCATCCCAATTTAGAAGACCTAATTGCATAATTTCCTAATTTAATAACCGACCTCTTAAAGTTACAGGTAAAAAGATATTTAAAGGATCAAAAACCTTGGACACAGCTGATAACAACAATCTTTTGGTATTTGCATCAGCATTAATCGAAAATTTTGCTAGTTTTAACTTATCTGTAAGAGGATTAAAAAAATATACAAGAACCTTATCTTCTGATTCCTGATGTTGAACTATTCTACCCTCTTCTTCCATAACAGCTCTTAATTGATTATTATTAGAGTCCCAACTTCTAAGATGGAAACCACCATCTTCCATTCTTTTGTTGCGTTCATGATAAAGTTCCTTCAAATGTTGTGGACCATTGCCACTAATAATTAAATTATCAACAAAAAAATTATTCAATAGAATCTGAGTACATGCATCATCCTTATAAGACTGAGCATGATGCTTGATGATATATTTGAGGATGAAAGGCGAGGATGTGAAACCAAAAACAATGGTTGAGTATCAACCATTGTTTTTTCTCAAAAAAAAGCAAAAGCGATTGCGGTCTTCGATAGATTTTAACTTAATCTGAAGGAAGGCTTTTTATATCCGGATAGCATAACAAAACTTGATTTGATCTGAAACCGGAATAAATGCCCTAATAAGGAAGACATAAGATCTGTTCCAGTATAGGCTGCCTCATTAGAGATGGTAAAGAGTTAGTTTTAAGAGAACATTAAACACAGGCCTGACCTTTGTGATAACTTGTCACAGTTTGAAACAGGAGTCTATGAGGAACCCAAAATATAATTATATACTCAGCGAGGGAGATACTTGAACTCTTTCAATAATTACCATTCAGCTAACTGTTGCTGAAAGACATCATCATAGGCTTTCAACTGAAATCTTTTCTTTCTAAGATTTCTCATGAGCCCTCTTATTAAGTATTGCAAGGAGCAATTTATGATAGGTTTGATGCCAACAAGGAATTTGATCTTCAATCCCATGGAAGATCTATAGGGAATTTTTCGTCTTTGAATCTACACTACCTTTGAATTTTTCAATCTGTTTCAAAACATCTTCAGATTTATTGTTATGCATACCTTCAATACCTAAGGACTCCAATATTGAACATGTTTTCTAATCCTTGCTGTACCTCTGAATTACTTAGTATATGGCTTAAAGGATTAAAATAAGAATGTATCGGATTTAAGACTGCATTAACCAAAATATGGTTAACCTGCAATTGATTTTGTTTTAGATTTTGATTTTGAATATGATTTTGAGCAATTGACGGTGGATTTGAAAACTCTTATTTTGATATTGTATATAAAAATTAGTAATATTTCCAAATGGAATAATAGAACCATCTCTAAACTTTAAAAACAGATCCACTCATACATTTAATCAATTTTCTAGTTGAGGGAAATACTCTATTTAAATCAATGCCAATTAAGGCATCCAAATCGAAAAAATGAGTTTATTACTTCTTTCATAGCCAGAAATCAAGCTAATTTGTAAATTTATTTTCTCTATAATTAATTAAGCCTGATCTACCGAACTTTAAATCTCATAAACTTAATTGGAAGATCCTCATCAACCAAGAGAGGAGGGGTGAAAAAAGACTGGTCCATATATACATCAAGAACAGTCTCTTTCAAAACTGCGGGTGGTAACACCTAAAAAGGTTTTATATCGTATTGAGTGCTTTGGTGATTCTCTACAGATATATTAAGTTTGTCAAGCACTCTTTTAGAAAGGTAGGACCTCGGACCCACAGTCGACTAACATCGAACTGAAGCTGAAATTTACCTCTACCAATCCTTATAGTAATTGATGCAACAATATAAATTGTTGGTACCTTTGGCTAAAACTAAGACATAAATTTGTGAGAGTGGAACTTTTCCTTTGCTTATAAAGAGCAGTAATATGACTTCTTATTGCAAATTTGGCAACTGAAAGAAAGTTGCTCCTCAAGTCCAGGACATTGATCAGCGGTATGTTTAGTACTCTTCCTTTTCCCTCATTATATTTCCTTGCCTCTCACATCTTTAACATATGTTTGATAAACATTGCAATTTGTCATCACATGACCCTTTAGAAAAAAAAACTTACAATGATTTTGAATATACAGAAAAATTATCTAAGAAGTGAAGAATCTATACTATCGAGAAGCTTCATTTCCACTAACTTCATTAGTATGAGTTTTGAAATTTCTGCAAGCAGAATTGGAATCAGGCCTATTGTTAGATTTTAAGGACTCATTCGTCCTTTGATTTTCATTATTTTTAAATTGATAAATTAGGCTTATCCGAGTATTTTTAATTTTAAAATTTGGAATAAGTATACGGGGAAGAACTGATGGAAATTTTGACTTTTATTATGATTTGACGTTTTAACAATATTTTTGATTTCATTATAGCTATTAAATATTTGATTTAAATCAGGGTAATTGGTATTCAACTTGCGAGTAATTTCCTTTACTACCACATTAGGTAATTTTGATAAAACTATGTGGCTAATTACTACTAATCCTGTAGCTTCCTCAAGATATTTGAGGTTATAACTCTCAAGTTCATATATTAATGTTCTGATATCATTTAAGTATACGTTGGGTCAAATGAAGGTTTTAAAGAAATTGAATTTTTTAAGTGATTCCGTATTCCTGCAATTCTCATCTAAAAAGTCTTTATCAAGAAGTTCAAGAACTTTTTTAATATATATCACTAATTGAAAGATGCTGAATCAAGAGTATGCATATCCCGCCACTTAATGTATTTTTTTTAAGCAGTGAAGTTTAATGGATTCACTTAAATTTTTCTGTAAATCTAAGGAACTCTTAAATTTTGAAATGAAAGTTTTATAAGCAAACTTATCATTGCCCTCAAAGAAACCACAATCTATAGCTCTAACTAAGAACAGATTCACTCAAATGAGAGCAAGTATTTTTTTAAGGGTTTGAACTTTGATCCCCTTTAAATTTTAATTCACTTAATTTTGATGTTAATTGAGCATTGGTACTGAATCTGACTACACAACTCTCCTCATTATGAAAGTCAGGAATGAGGGAGTCAACTTCATTATCATTATATATTTTTATTATATTTGTATCCTTTTGTTTAATATATTTTAACAACGACTATACTTCCTCCACAAGATCTTTTACATAAACTGCATCTTTATTTTTATTATTTATAGGCCCTACTCTCTCTGACTAAGATAAATATCTACTTGTGCCTTGAGGGATGAAATGGCTTGAACTATAGGCTTAGATTTTTTATTAACTTTATCAAGAAGGGCTTGTATCTCTGGGTCAGACGTTTTCGCTGAAATTTGGCTAGAATGACCCAAGGACAAATGAAACCTTGAAGAAAGATGAAATAATGAAAGATAGCCTAGACCAAAAAAAACTAAAACTTTGAAGTTAAAAGTGATCTAGGCCAGAATGATTAACTTTTGAAAATTGAATTTTTTAGGAAAAAATTGAGATATGGCCTACCACCAGGCCAAATTTTTTTTATTTGAATTTTGAAAAGGTCTAGAAGACCACAAAAAAAAAAAAAAAAAAAAAAAATATATATATATATATATATATATATATTATACTATTAATATATATAATTTTGAGGTTGTGAAAAATGATCTAGGCCTACAAGGCCTAGGTTTGAGCTTGAAAATTTTTTAAGGAAATAACACTGAAAGGGAATGGTTAGGCAACGATGCATTGCTTATCTAACTCTCATACCTAATTTTGAATTAGATACACCAGCGACTAACTAAACTTAGACAACAACGCCAGATAGCAATCTCGATAGGCCCTCATGTGAGCTTCTACCTCGCTAATTTTTTCATATGTTCAAATAAACCTTAATTTTAATTGATTTTGACCTAATATACACAAAATATGGAAAACTGCTATAAGCCTCGGAGATAGTTTGATTATAATTGCAATATTGCTAGCATGAGTTTATCAAGAACTTGCAACAAGCCCGTTAGTTGAGACCTATATGAAACAGCTGGGCCGCCGTATAATTTTTTGAGTGCGCCTGCCCTATGCGCCTATGGCCGCGGAACAAAAAGGTCAGGCGCAGGTACGCCCAGCGCCTATGCGCCTATATTTTTGTCACATCGATCAGGCGGGGCTTATTTCGCCTTTGCGCCCTATGCGCCGTTTGCAGCCTGCGGACTTTTCGCCAGCCGGTGGCTGTTTGCTAAAGTTTATTGGCAAAGTAAACTTTAGTGCGATAATAAAGCATGCTTTATAAGGAAGAAAAAACACTTTTATTAATTTTTGTAATTAAAACACTTAACTGGGTGCAGATCACTATTTTCCTCTTCCGCTCCATGTTCCTTGTGGTGCCATGTTTTCCCCAGGAGGTTCCAACACGAGCGCTGAAGAAGTTGAAAATTTCAGACGCCATAGTTGCCAATTTATTGGTAGTTAAGAACTACTGAACTAGGTATATAGGCCCTAGATATATTATATATATATATATATTATATATAATATATATATATAATATATATACTATAATATTAATATATTATATATATATATATATATATATATATATATATATATATGTACATATATATATATATATATATATATATATATATATAATATATATATATAATATATAATATAATTATATATATATATATATAATAACTATATATATATATAATATATATATATATAATATATATACTATGTATATATATATTATATATAATAATATATTATATATATATAATATTATATTATAATTTTACACTGGTTTTTAGAATGATACAAGTTTGCCACGCTTCTAAGTTCTAACTTTTAAGGGTTAAAAAAAATGCTTTGTTCCTGTTCAGTAGGCGCGGCTATAGGCCGCAGAGAAGTGCTGTGCGCCTTTCTTAGTCGCGCCTTGTTAAAAATTGTTGCGCCTATCCGCCTTTGCGCCACAAATTGATAGTGCGCCATAGGCGCATAGGCGAAACTTGGTGGCGCAAAGCCCAGCTCTGATAGATTACATAATTGACGAAAATTTAATCTAAAGCAGATTAAATTAAATAAAAAAGTCTTTGAATGTTATTAGAACTAAAAATTAATATATAAGTACAATTATGTAACTACATAAGTCTTACTTTGAGTTTGTTGGTTATTCAAAGACTTTTTTGGTCCGTTGAGAAGTTCCTAGTAGCTTTTAAAGATACTCGCTTTGGCTTAATTAAATATAACTAACTGAACTTATTAGGTTAAATTATAGGTGAGTATGGGTAAGAGAATAGAGTAGGTTGATAAAGGTTGAGAAAGGGGAAATTACAATTTACCTCCTAACACTTTACATTTTGATTATTAAAATTTTGATTTCACAAGCACGACTAATTAGACCGCTATTGAATTTGAAGTTGGAAACCTTATTGTAATTTTTAGTGAAATTTTAGGTGAAAAATGAAATAGCCATGGATATGAAAATATAAATCCGCTAAGAACTGAAGAAATAGAAGATACTGCACCGGTATAAGAAAATATATAGCTAATTATTTCAAGTTTCAAAATATATACCTAAAATAGAAGAGATATATATTAAAGTATATATAGGCTTTATATCCTAAAATTAAAGGGTACAAAAATAAGCAAAATCAGGGTTGGGATTTTTTTGATTTTTTTTAGAAAAAAATCAATTTGATTGTTTTTATTTTTTGGATTTATTGATTTTTTTTGATTTGATGGTGATTGTTTTCAGGATTCGTTGACGTCACGCGAAAATAAATTATATTATATAATACGGTCCCAAGAAAGGAATTTAACATTGAATTGTTTTCAGCATCAAGCCCCCGCCCAGAAATTGTCTAATTGACGTTTTATTTACCTGAAATGGTTCGCCACATACATTCTGTTTTACTGTAAATAATATCCAGATAATAATTCGGATAGTCTAGTTGCACACGTTCCGAAAAAACCTGTGCTCTCTAAGCTTCCTAGAAGGCATCGTAATAAAAATTTTATATATATTAATACTATAATTATATATATATATATATATATATCTAACTTATATATAATATTAGCGCAGTATATACTAGAGTATAATAATATAGATTATATATTATATATATATATATATATTAGGATATTACGAGTGAATAAATGTCTCTATAAGTATTAGAACCGATTCTTGTTGCTATATATGTGAACGCTAATATATTATATATTATATTATATAAATATTTTAGTATATATATATTATATATATACTAATATATGATATTATATAGATATATATTATTAATATTAATAATATATATATGAATAATATTTATATATATATAATATATATTAATATATATATATACCTATATATATATGATATATATAACATATGTATATATATATTATAATTATACACTATAATATATATATAATTATATATATATATATATATATATATATTAAGAATATATATTATATAGCTATAAGTAATAGTAAGGCTTCTATTATATAAATATATAATTATATATATAGTATATATATATATATATAATATATAACGATATTATATGATTATTTTATATATAATATATAATTTCTTAAAAAAAACCTAACTTAACTTAACTTTTCTGAACTTAGAAAATTTTTTCAAGGAAAATATGTGGAGTCCTGTGCTATACCTTTACCTTAAACTTGATCTTTATGAATTGCAACTAGAAACTTATCATCATTTTAAGTTGCAATTAAGCCTAAAGTTATTAAACTTATCTTTCTGTCAATTGCTGTCAGCTTCAGACTTATAAAAAGTACTATAGGCCTAAAACTATTCAGCAGGCCGAAGTTTTATTTAGCATAGTTTGGCGTTAAAACATTTTTCAAGCAATTGCAGTCATCGCTTCACATATATAGTACTATAGTTCGGATGTTAATGTGTATAAAAGCCCTTTCTGATGTGTGCAAAACTCAAAAGACTTTTGTATAAAGTATAGGTCCTATTACCAAATTGGAAAGAATTAAATACTATTTATAATTTATAATATTTTAAAAATTTTCTTTTATCAAGAATTTTTAAAACCTTATATAATAAGTTAGGTCTGCACATAAACAAATCCACTCGAATTGCACTGCCAAAATGTTATCGAATGTGTGTACAGGGCTAAATTCTCAACATTCGCCCCTTTGACTCGTGTCATTTTACCGACAAGCAACGGAAAACATTGGCCATTTGGCGAGCATAGCCAATGAGCAAAGATTTGCCAAAAATGACCCCTACACACATACGGTGTTTGGCAAAGAATTCGACGAGCGCCGCATGTGTGTAGCCGGCTTAAGAAGACGCAGAATCCAATCTAGAGTGTCCCATTCAACCCATAAAAATTAAGAATTAAGAATAATTTTTCATATAATAATTAATGTAATTAATGAATAGTAATTATAATTAAAAAGCCGCATGGGCCTACCTAAAACTGTCCCAGTCAACCAACAATAAATTAATAATGTAAGAATAATAATTAATCAGCTGATACATTGGCCCCTTTTGAATGTCCCAGTCAATCCATTATAATTAATAAAAAGATAATAATTCAGAAACCGCATGGAGGCCTATCGAGACTGTCCCAAGTCAACCCATAACTAATTAAATAAATAAGAATAAATTTTAAGATAGGCTGCATAAACCCTCTAGAATGGGTCCAAGTTAACAATATATAAGACATACTTAAGAAGGCGTCATGGTAATATTTAGGACTGTTTCCCTCAGTCAAACCGAATTAAAAAATTACATAATTAAGAAGCCGCATTGACCACTCTAGAATGTCCCAGTCAGACGCATAATAAATAATAAATTAAGAATAATACGTTAAGAAGGGATCGGTTATGGGCCTGATCTAGACTTCCCAGTCAAACAATAATAATTAATAATTAAAAAGAATAATAAGAAGCCGCATGGGCCCCTTTAGAATGTCCCAGTCAATTCGATAATAAGTAAGAATAATACTAAAGAAGCCGCATGGTCCTTTTTAGACTTCCCAGTAAACCTAAATAAGAATAATAATTAAAGGAGCCTTTGTCCCCTCTAGAATGTCCCAGTCCAACCTATAAAAATTCTAAAAAATTAAGAATAATTTTAATAATAATTAAATGTAATTAATGAATAGTATTTATAATTTAAGAAGCCACATGGCTGCCTTTCCAGGTTGAAATTAAAACCAACAAAATAATAATAAGAATAATAATTCAGAAGCCGTAACGTGGGCCTATCTAGACTGTCCTAGTCAAACAATAATTAATAATTAAGGATAAATTATTCTTAATTATTAATTAAGGGTTGACTGGGACAGTAAAGATAGGCCCATGCGGCTTCTGAATATTATTTCTTATTTATTATTATTCATGGAAATTGACCTGGTACATTCAAGAGGGGCCAATGCGACTTTTAATTATTATTCTTAATTATTATTTATTGTGTGTTTACTGGGATATTTAGGTAGGCCCATTGGCTCTTAATTATAAATGCTATTCATTTAATTACATTAAAAATTTTTTTAATTTCTTTATTATAACTTTTTTATTGGTCGACTGGGACAGTCTAAAAAGGCCATGCGGCTTCTTTAAGTATTATTCTCTATTTATATGAGTTGACTGGGACGTTCTAGAGGGATCCATGTGGCTTTATTTTATGATTTTTAATTATTAATTATTATTGGTTGACGGGGACAGTCTTGATAGGGCCCATACGGTTTCTTAAGTATTTATTCTTATTTATTATTGTTTTATGTGTTTTTACAGAACATGTAGAGGGGCCAATGCTGCTTTTTAATTATTAATTTTTATTGCTTGACTGGGACAGTCTAAACAAGTACCGATACGGCTTCTTGTATTATTGCTTAATTTTATTATGGGTTGACTGGACATTCTAGAGAGGTCCGTGAAGCTTTCCTAAATTCATTATTATTCTGAATAATAATAAGGAAGCTGCATTAACCTCTCTAGAATGTCCCAGCCAAAGCAAATTAAAATCAAGAATAATACAAGAAGCTGTGTGGTCCTTTTTTAGGCTGTCTCCAGTCAACCAAT